>CAUYRH010154590.1:0-43953 GCA_963574655.1 Perodicticus potto
GTTTCCTTGCCCTAATTTTCCTTTCACTTCCTCCTGCTCTTTAAGTTGCCATGCCTCTGGACTAAGGTTTCGATGAGTCCTTTTGGTACAGGACCAGAAGGATGAGAAGATTGAAGAGCAAGAAGGGAAAAAAGAAAGAAAAAAAAAAAAAGAAAAGAAAAGAAAAAGGAGGAAGGAGAGGGGGTGGATAGAAGCAACTATACACCAAAAGAAGAGAGTCACAGAAAGAAGGGGACAGGAGCAATATAGGTGTACAATAGGGTACTTTGACCTAACCTTAAGAACCCCCAACCTCTGGGGGTGCCGGGTTGGGTGGTTAGGTCAGCAGCTCTTTGCCAGCCTGTGTGAACACAGTACCCACTTCCACCAAGTAGAGAGGAAAGACAAAAATGCAATAAATCAAACCAAAACAAGCAAACTGAAAACTTTACGGGATAAAATTGGGGGAAAAAACAATTAGTATAGGTAAAAACACTAGCAAAATTGAAGTTCTAATTGTTGAAAAAGGCAACAATGGAAAATTATATTTAAACTAGAAAAATGAAGAAATAAAAGAATAAACAAAGGAAAAATCTTTAAGGAAAATGCTGAAAGTAAAAACAAAACAACAATAACAAAAACAAGTAAAAACAACAAAAAAAAACACAAAGCAAAACAAAACCAAAAACAAAGCAGTATATATACCTTGCTGATATTTTCTGGGTACGAGGTGGTCTTCTAGGGTATGATATGTTAGTCACAATGTTGATACAGCTGTAGAAAATGGGAGACCAGAGGCCTCTAATGATTTCTCAAACCCCGCAGGGTGGAGAGCTTAAATCCTCCTCAGCCTGCTTAGAAGACACTTTAAATTGCTAACTTGGGCTAAGCAGAAGCTTTCCCAGGAAAGCGCTTGTCGCTGGGATCACTCCTTAAGTGGCTATCCACTTACCCAGAGTGCCAAAACCAGTCTCACCCTATGCCCCTGAGGGCTAAGGCTGCAAGGCGTCTCAGTCCCTGCCTTTAGGCTGCTCAGTCACTAGATTACTGACTCCTGCCTGATGCTTGTTCTGCGACCCCAGGGTGGAGTTTGCCAGGGCAGTTCTCCCACAATGGCTCCACACAGCCCACAACCAAACAGCTCCGTCTGGCTCGGTGGCCCAGTCTGGGGACCCAGACTACACTCAGAGACCTCCATGCTCTTGTCCAAGTTCTCCCAAGGCAGTTCAACCGAGTGCCAAGTCCAAAAGAAACCCAAACAGCTCACAGGTAAGGCCTTCCCAGCTTGCAGTCTCTCTGCTGCTACACCCACGCTGCCAGCAGGATTAGAATGCACGAACACATCCAACCACTTGCCAGATCTCCACTGCTTTTGCCTTCCTCAGGGGGTCCAGAAGTCTCACGCTATCTCACTGCATCCCCAAAGGGATGTTTCCGGGCAGATCCCGCCAGCCAGAGATGCCTGAAGTTTTCTCTCCCCAGTTTCACCTTGCCCAGTTGCAAGGAAGCTGTTACTGGGCTGCCATCTTGCTCCACCCACCCCAACTTAAATTTTTATAAGGCTCGATCCTATGGAGTTGATTAGAAATGCCAAGTATGTAATTTAAAAACAGAGCAAGGTCAACATTACCTAAAGAAAGATTTTACTTTTATTATCAGATTTTATAATTATACTGATAAATCTACAAGACTGATATTTAGAACGTAAGGAAAATATAGACATACTGACATAGTTTAAAAATAATTAATATGCTTAAAATCCATTTAATTCCATTTGTCCTGCCAACCATTGTGTGTGTCATGTCAGAAGATATTTTAAGAAGCTGTCCTACTGTTCAGGAATGGCCTCAAAGGTAGCAATTCTAGTGTGCAGACAGCACAGGTCAGGTCTCAAGGGTAGCTATGCATGTCCTGAAACCCAATTTCACATGTGTCAGTTTATCAGACGTTATTTAAGGATTATGTCACAAAAATAAAAAGTTGAAGGTGGTGCCTGTGGCTCAGTGGGCAGGTCTCCAGCCCCATACAACAGGGGTGGTGGGTTCCTACCTGGCCCCGGTCAAACTGCAACAAAAAAATAGCTGGGCGTTGTGGCGGGCACCTGTAGTCCCAGCTACTTGGGAGGCTGAGGCAAGAGAATCACCTAAGCCCAGGAGTTGGAGGTTGTTGTGAGCTGTGTGATGCCACGGCACTCTACCGAGGATGATAAAGTGAAACTCTGTCTCTACTAAAATAAAATAAAATGAAACAAAATAAAATAAAATAGTTGATAGATTTTCTCATATCATTTATCCACCAGAAAATGGATAAATAACAACAAAATCTTACTCTTTGGCTTCTCAAAATCCATGAGAAGACAGCAGAATTAGACACGGATGCTTGTGTACAAAGATATCATTAATACACATCTCAAAAAACAAGAGTATCTTTGAAAAAGTATGGTAAGCATCATATTCAGGGTCAAATACTGAAACAGGCACTGAAATTGGGAACAATACAAAATGCTTGCTATAAAAACTTCTATTCAAAAATTTACTGAAGACCATAGCTAACACAATAATGCAAGAAAACAAAGGGTGTAATATATAAAAAATAGAATTATTGTTATTTGTATTAGAGATGACGGGGAGCTTGGAAACAACAGACTCTATAGGTATATTATTATAATCTATAAGTTACTTTAGCAAGATCTGAGTGCAAAATCAATGGTATTTCTTCTATATGTAAGCATAAAACAAAAAAAGTGACATTTTGCAAAGGAATATCCTTTACATTTTTAAAGCATTTAATATCTAGAAATATATCCAATAAAAGATATACAAAATTTGGACACAGGAAAATATAAAAACATTGAGAGAAAATAAAAGAGATTAAAAAACAGAAGGATATACCATGTTCATGGATAAACAGTTTCAACATCGGAAAGATGTTAATTTTCCATAAACTTATCTATTTGTTTGATTCAATACCAACCAAAAAGCCGGTAAGGTTTACATAAAAGTTGACACAGCTACTTTGGGGTGACCAAGTATTTTTTAAATAAAACACCAGAAGTGCAAATCATGAAAGAAATATATGCATATATACATATACAGACATACAAAATATATATATGCGTGTATATATAGATACATATATATAGGCACCCCTACACATACCTGCATATAAATATGTATGTAATACAGCTATAAAGCAAGATACACACACATACATACGCAGGTATATGTAGGGGAGTCAAAAATTGCATAATACATTTTAAGCAACCTTGTTGGAAATAAAATTGATCATTCCCAAAAAGTATACAACTTGTAGGTAAAACGGATGTGCATAGCATGCCTAGGTGTAACTTGACCAGGGACGGTAACTTGAATTCAACTTCAAAAAAAGTAAAATACAGATGACATCCCTTATAATGTATACACATTTTTGGCACCCTTCGTATACATACAACATATACACACACACACATAAATAATAATCAGACTATATTAAAGTTAATAACCAGTTGATTCACTGACACCATTAGAAGAATAAAAAGATAACTTACACAGTGAGATATGTATGCTTTTCCTTCTTTCTTTCAAGATAAAGAGTCTAGCTCTGATGCTCACTCTGGAGCATAGTTGTTTAATCACAGCTCACCATAACCTCAAACTCCTGGGCTCAAAATGATCTTCCTGCCTCACTCTCTTGAGTACCTGGTACTACAGGCACAAGCCACCATGCCTGTTTTTTTTGTTTTTTGTAGAGACAGAGTCTCTCTATGTTGCCCAGGCTAGTCTCAAACTCCTGGCCTCAAGAAATACCCCCACCTTGGCCCCACAAAATGTTTGGATTACAGGCCTACATCACCATTTCCAGTCTAAGATGATTTTTTAAAAATATATATACAAGGGGTCTTCAAAAAGTTCATGGAAAATGCATGTTATAAAAATTTATGCATGGATTTCAAATTTTTCACACTAGAATTAAGTCATACTTTTTACCACAAGTCTGAACAGGATCTAATTTCGGGACTAACAAAGGTAAGGTATCATCTGAAAAAAGTCCCTCTCAAAGCAACATGATTTTGCTAAAATGGAAGCAAAAATAAACATCAAATTTGTAATGAAGGTTGAGGGGAAGAATAGTGATTTCACTAATGCTTTACAAAAGGTTTAAGGGGCAATGGCCCACAGAAGTCAGTTTACAAGTGAGAAACTCATTTTAAGAAAGGACAAGGCAGCACTGAAGATGAAGCTTGCAGCACCAAACCATCCACACATTAATTTTTGAAGAAAAAAAAAATCAACCTTATTTGTGCCCTGTCTTTAAAAGACTGACAATTTACAATAGAAACAGTACCACCATAGACATATCATTTGGTTCAGTTTACACAATTAAAAAAAAAAAATTAAAGTCGACCCATACACTCAATGGGTGTCAAAACCATTGCATCCAGATCAACTCAGCTGCAGACAAGAACAGAGCTTTCAATGGAAATTTTAAGCAAATATGATCAAGATCCTGAAGCATTTTCTGAAATTAAAGGAAAAGGAGAAAGAAGAATCTACAACTGTCATAAGAGATGATAGAATTTTAAGAAGGAAAAGTTGGCTATTACTATCAGATGCTAGAAAAAGTCAACAATGGCAATCTTCATGGACAAAGTTTCAGCAAAGATAATCAGAATGAAAGGCTGCAAAAGACTGAGAAAGCAGATACAAATTGATCATTTTATTTTTAATACTACTCATTCCATGGAAGATTTAAGGCAAAATAAAAGTTAATCAAAACCGAAAGTTTTTTTAAAAAAAGAAGAAAAATAAGAACAAAAGCCATGATAAGATTAGTAAACAGAAATACAAATCCTATAGCCAGCATAGCTCTAAAAAGTGGGCCAAAATTTTGACATTAACCTTTCTTGGGGCCAAGTCAAAGGGAGCATAATCAATTATAGGTTTATTATGTGTATTATTAATGATCAATATTATACATTAAGTAAACAGGTTAGATATTGAGGAGAAGAATGACTTTTTCAATATCTGAAATGGAGAAAATTTCTTTCATAGTTTCTTGTAAACATAGGGCTGCATCATAAAAGGGAACATCTCCAAACGTAAAACCCCCAGTGCATTTCATCAGGCTGTTCCATGCAATATCACTTAATGCAAGTTAGAAACATCCTTGAGAGCAATTAAACAAGAAACTGAAATAATGCAGTTCCATTCTATGATTCACAGGTAAAATTTACCAATTAAACAAGATACTGAAATAATGCAGTTCCATTCTAAGATCCACAAATAAAATAACTGGATTATATAGATTTAAGCACTGTACAGTGAAACACTATTACTTGCAATCTTAACAAGTGAAATTCGAAGTTACAATTTGTGGCAAGAACCAGAGTATAAATACTCAGGGGTTTCTAAGTACAGATCCTCACATTTTGACTATTAACCAGGAAGACAGTAAGGTTAAGAAGTACTTATAAAAAAAGTAAGAAATCTAACTAAAGTATATGCCTAAAAGAATGGCTAACCACTCCATCTCTGCATGGAGTTCACCAGAAGAGCTATGGCCCTCTCATTCAAATTCTGTAGTGAAAAAAAGAAACATCTGATCTGTTATATGTTGTAAGGAATATAAAGAGAAATAAGAGGCATAAACAAAAGAAAAGAATTCTGCCTCTTTTTCTAATAGTTACACTGAATTTTTTATTACTTCTAGAAAAAAATTTATATGTCAGTAAGGTGGAATTCTAAAATATGTTTATGTCTCTAGTGTTTCTTCAGCTATTAGGCAATGTTATAAAATCTATTGAAGTATAAAATCTATTGAAGAACATGTATTTCACATTTAAGGTATGTTCCTTATATTCTTTTAAATGGCTATTTTTGTTTTCTGGCTCTTTTTATCCACCAAAAGGCCAACCCACAGAAAACAGGTAAAAAAATAACAAACAGATAAATAATGAAATGTTTTAAACACATTCAGAAAAACTTAATGTTAAAAAATTCCACATTCTTTCCATAGTAACTAAAAGTCAGCCTTTGATTTACCTTAGTAATAGAGCAATGCAAACTGAAACAATAAATGAATACTAACTACCATTGATACTAGTTAAGACATGATAAGAACTAAACTGACTTATCTTTACTCTTGCTTTAGCTCAAAGTAGAAAGTTTATAATATGCCTAATAATAAATGTAATGTTTCAAAGTATCCATACCAAGGAGACAGCTAAATCCAGAAATTGAATATCAAGCAAATTAGGAAAGACTTTTTTTTTTTTTTTGCAGGTGGTATGTGGATGAAGTTTTAACAATCTGCATACCCACCAACCAAACTTCTAGGTTTCTTTATGCATTATTTTTTTCAAAAAGCTTGCTGATTCTTCCAAACCCGCTTTGCTAAATTCACTACACAAATTACAAAAGCACTTGAAATGTTGTATGTATTTAATTTAGACATATTGAATGGTATATTAATAAAAACAACCACATTTATACCAAAAATACCACCACTTTTTACAGTCTCTTTCACATTTTTAAGCATTAATTTTCGAACATGAATAATTTAGCAACATTTAGAATAATGTTATATGTTCGGTGAAAACATCTATTATGGTAACTAACATCTTACTGTGTACATAAAAATGTCATTTTGTACAAACTGCATTTAGCATTATACTTTATAGGTCAATTTTTTATGATATTCCTCTTTTTAATTCATAGCAACAATAAGGATCTAAGTACAATAAAACATTTTGACTAAAAACAGGTATAAAATAGAACACTTAAGCTAGAAGTAAATTAAAATGTATAAAACAAAGGCATTTCTAAAACGTATTTTAAAACAGACATACTTATCCCAACCAAGAGTTCCTATCTCTTCAATAAGGCTAGAGTAGTACTGAGGAGGAGGAGGCAGTGCAGACAGCTCTTGTCTATTCTTTAAAGCTGCTTCCTGTTTGAAAGAAAAAGAAAAAACGTGATTCAGCTGTGTAACTCTAGACAATGAAAGGTTAGTACTTGATTACAAAACACAATTTCAAAATCTTCTTAATGCCTAATTAAAGTGTCCATTACTATCACAGGAAATCTAGCAGACTCATTCCCTTTCTCATGAAAAAAAGAGACATGAAAAAGTTAAAGGACTGTACCGAAGATCCTGCAACATGCCAAATTTTATATTATGAGAAGAAGATTTTAATAATTCTCCTAGACTATTATGCTGAACAGAGGTTAAAAAAAAAAATCTTTTTTTTGGCTCGGTGCCTGTGGCTCAGCAGTTAGAATGCCAGCCACATACACAGGAGCTGGAGGGTTCAAACCCAGCCCCGGCCTGCCAAAGAACAATCACAACAAAAAAAAAAAAAAAAAAAAAAAAAATACCTGGGCCTTGTGACGGGTCCCTGTAGTCCCAGCTACTTGGGAGGCTAAGGCAAGAGAATCACTTAAGCCCAAGAGTTTGAGGTTGCTGTGAGCTGTGACACTACACACTCTACCGAGGTCAACACAGTAAGACTCTGTCTCAAAATAAAAAAAGAAAAACAAGATATAAAAAAATGTCTTTTTCCTGACTCTCATCCTTAATGCTTTGCTATCCTTTTACTCCTATAGATATGATATTTGGTATTTTTTTAAAAAAGGGCCTTTAAGAAAAGCCCAAGCTCTAAGTACACTGACTGAACTGATATATTTGCATATCACTGTGAACCATATCCCAACGCACAAAAACCTCTCCTTTTCACAATAAGTAACTGCATGCTAATTTCTGTCATTAACTTACATTCTATATTTCTCCTCCACCAGGTGTCCAAGTATTACGGCCATCCATCTTACTAGGGCCTTTTCTTGCTAGGCCCACCAATAAAATCTGCAAAATGCTTCATGGTCCCCTGTCCAAAACTAAAATTTATATTTTTCACAAGCAATATAATCACTAAAATTGCTGAAGCTAAAAATGGCCAATTCATGTGGCTAACCTAGATAAATACCTTATTTAGAAAACAAAAACAAATGTATCTATAAATTACTTAAAAGTTCATATAGTCTGGACTATCAAAGGTATTAGAAAAAAATAAATAAAATTTTAAAAATCATCTACATTAAATAACAAAAATCAGATGATAACAAGTTCAAAAATCATTCTGACAAATATAACCCTCATATAAAAGGTTGAAATTTTTGTACTTTAAAGTATATAATCTTTTACTATTCCTTATACTTTTTCTTGTAATAGGGATAAGAGACTATAATATTAATTTGAGATAATATTAGAAAAACCAGATTTCATAAAATGACATTTCAAAATCAGGACTGTTAACTGGACCTACTTTAATTTAGTTCTAAATCTGCTTTAGGATAAAAAAAAAAATTATAGGAGGACATTTAGAAAGCTAAGAATATCAGTAGTGATTTAAATTGATGGTAAGCTCCTAGAAGACAAGGCATATGTTGCCTTTCTTGTAATCTAAATGCCTAATGATAAATAAAAAATAGCCTGATGGGACCCAAAAATAAATTCGTACTATTAAAATTATCCTCTACTAGTTACAAAATAGAATGAATTAATATATTTCTTTTTTCTTTTTTTAGAAATAAAACAACCTACCTCAAAGGGTTCTTTTAAATAGAGGTAACTGTTCATTTATTCAATATATATGCATACCTACTTTATGCCTAATTATTATTAGAAAACCCCAAAAGAAATTCACAACATTTCCTGACTAAGTCAATAACTACTGATTTCATTTGAGCATATTATTCTCAATACCTTGACTGGTGATTATATTATAGGAAACCTATTATTCATAGCCTAACATAACCTAAACTAAAATTCTTACATTTTAAAACATACTATCCTAAATTAGCAATAAAATCATCAACTTTATCCATCATTACTGAAGAAAGCTCTTTTTTATTCAGAACTATAATAGCAAATGTACTAAACAGAATCAGAGATTTGAATATGTTTAAACAAGTATTTCTTCAAAATAAAATAAGAGTTATGATTTATTAGTTCCAGTAATAAGTGCCTAATAGGAAATGCTATGTATAGTCTTACTCTGGTCCCTTAGTCTTTATATTTGTATACCTTTTAAAAACTTACAATAAAAGAGACAAAAGACATTTTTCAAGTTATTCTCCAATAGCAGGAAGATGTAAACCAAATATACTTTATTTCTTCACCATACCTTTTTTAAGGTTATTATTATACATTATTATGGCCTATAATGAGATTTATAATCAATTTTCCATCAAAATACCAATAACATTTTTCAAGGAATTAGAAAAACAATTCTAAATTTCATATGCAATCAAAAAAGAACCCAAAGGACCAAAGCAATACTAAGCAAAATTAATACTAATACAAAAATAAGCTTAAGATGGTAAAGACTTAAATGTAAAATCTGAAACAACAAAAAAATGATAGAAGAAAAATTAGGAAAAACTTTTCTGGACATCAGCTTAGGCAAAGAATTTATTTAAGATTCCTAAAGCAAATTCAACAAAAATTAAATAATGGTACTTAGCTAAAGTTTCTGTACAGTGAACAACTTCCAGAATGGGGGAAAAAATCTGCAAGCTATACATGTGACAAGGAACTATTAATAATATCTAGACCAGTGGATTTTTTTTTGCAGTTTTTGGCCGGGGCTGGGTTTGAACCCACCACCTCCAGCATAAGGGGCCGGTGCCCTACTCCTTTGAGCCACAGGCACCGCCCCCTAGACCAGTGATTTTCAACCAGTGTGCCATGAGAGGATCTTAGGCATGCTGTGAAAGTTTTTAAAGATCACTAAATTATTTTTCGAAAGAAGTTCAAAGCACAGTAAGTCTTTTTTTAATTCTTTTTTTTTTTTTTTTGATCAATATAATTTAAATGTGCTGTGGAAGTTTAACTATAGGGTCAAGTATATCATGAGATAAAAAGGGTTAAAAAACACTGAAATGCTACGAAACTCAAACAAATAAGCAAGAAAAAAATGAAGAAAACAACCCCATTAAAAGTGGGCAAAACACATTAACAGATATCTTTCAAAAGAACGTATACAAATGGCCAAGAAATGCATAAAAAACTGTTCAACAAAAGTAATCATCTGGGAAACTAAAAACCATAATGTCAGAATGGCCATTAAAAAGTCAAAAAACAAAAGACATTGGTGGGATGTGATGAAAGGCAACATTTACCACTCTTAGTGGAAATGCAAATTAGTACAACCACTATGGAAAACAATATGGAGATTACACAAAGAACTAATAGTAGATGTACCATTCAATATAGCAATCCCACTACTGGGTACCTAACCAAAGGAAAAGAAGACATATGCTTCCCAAATGTTTATCACAGCATAATTCACCACTGCAAAGACAGGGAATCAACCTGAGTGTCCAGCAACGGACAAGTGGATAAAGAAAATGTGGTGTATACACATACTAGACAATACTATTCAGACACACAAAAGAATGAAATAATGTCTTCTGTAGCAACCTCGATAGAACTGGAGGGCATTATCCTAAGTGAAGTATCTAAAGAATGGAAAAAACAAATACTGCATGTTCTCATTTGTTAAGTGGGAGCTTAATAAATTCTGATGTTCTCATTTATAAACATAGAGTGATATAATAAACATTAGAGACTCAGAAGGAGGAAAGGTGGAAGAGGGGTAAATGATCAAAAATTACCTATGGGTACAATGTACATTGTATAGGTGACAAGTACCCTAAAATCCCTGACTTCACCATCATAAAATACACCCACGTAATAAAAAATCGTATGTACCTCCCAAATCTATTGAAATAAGAAAATTAAGAGAAAAATTTATAACCAATTTTGATAATCCTTATTAGTGTTTATAAATTAATAAAATCAAAATTTAAACTTTAGAAATTGACTTTAAACCCTTGCTTCTAATCTGAAATACTTTATAAAAGCCCTACCTCAAAGAGCTGTTATGAAGATTAAAATAAAATTCAAAAAAAAATCTAGCAACACTCAGTATGTGTTAGCTGCTGCTAGGAATTAAAAAGTCTCATAAAAAACCAAAAGAAATATCAAATTGCTTTCAACTGTTAGTAGCAGCATTAGTATTTTTAATTTTGATATAAATATACAGACAGGAAAAAGCATAAGTAAAATATAATTAAAAATCATAACACTGTAATAATGTTATTTTAAAAACCAACAATTTCAGAATAAAGAGATACAAGCAAAGAAGTAAAAACCTTTTAATGCCAAATGTGAATTGGAAGTATCAATATGAACACCTGATTAATTATACCCTTTCTAAAATGTATTTTCTCTTAATTTTGTCCACTGAAAATGCATAGATGCAACAGCAATGAACATACCAGTTTCCAGATTGAGGTATCCAATACCCATGGCTCATTGGAGAAATGGCTGATTGCAGTTCTGGATAAGATAAGTAAGTAAGCATGAGGGCAACTCATGTCAGAAAGCAAAGAAGCTTGAGTAAAATTAAAAGAACTCAGAAGCCATCATGAAGAGGCAGAACTGACCAAAACTGGAAAAATGTAAGCATCAAAAGATAAAATGACTGCAATGTATTAAAGTTAATCAAAAATGTAAAATCCCACAAGTTAATTATGATACTAAAAAAAAAAATCTTTAGTTCCCTGTGGCAGTTGTAGGCACCAATTCATTATTCTATACATTGATTGTTTAAAAAGGGAAAAGAAACAAGACTTTATCCTATCTCTCCAGTATGAGCCGTGCCTCAAATTAAGCAAATAACAGATGAAATTCTTCTCTATAGAAGATTTTCAGATAATAAATGCAGAAAATGGAATTTTAAAAATCATCTATAAACCCTAATGAAAAAGTGGATGTAAGTAATGAGTAACATCAGATGCTGAAATCCCTAAGAGATAGGCTGATGGGAAACTTTATATTAGGTAAATCCAAATGTATTGATCAATCTTAACTTTACTATAAAATAAGAACTATCCGTATCAAGTACATTGTGATGCAATATAATACAAATATAAAGCACCAAGTATTCTTATTACAACAAATGAACCTAAATCTGACAAGGTCACCAAATCTAACTGCCAGATTGCAAAAAATGAATATCTAACCAACCAAATCCAGAATGTGGGAAACTTTATAGGACATATAATTTGGTTTGCTCAACAAGTAGATGGAATGGAAAAAAAAAAAGGTAGGGTGAAGAGAACAAGTTGCTATAAATTATCTTTATAAATCTTACATAAGACTTAAGAGACATATCAACTAAATATATCCCAAATAGTACTGGCATGCAGCCATACCTATTGTTTGAATACTTATACAAACAAAGCAGCTGTAAGATAATCATTAACTTTGCTGGAGTTATAATAGAATATTTAAAAATAGACAAAAAGCACTTAGCTGCCAGAGTCAGAGTGACACATTTATGGAGGGATGAATGTGATATCCAGGATTTCCTTTAAAATACTCTAGTCCCCTTCTTCCAGAAAAGTAGGACAAGAAATAACAATTGACAAAATGTTCAAGTTAGGTCACAGGCCCAAAGGTATTCAGTGTAACTTTCCCTCTTCTTTGTTTTATTATATAAGTTTTTTTAAGAAAATGAAATTTTAAAAAAAAGAAAATAAAATGTCCATAGGATAAACTAAATAATCAAGTATTTTATGCAAAAATTATTAATAATTAATTATGCAAAAATGATCAATTACTGTTATATAATTATAAGAAAGGACCTAATGAGTTCTTTAGGAATCTGTGCCTATATACAAAATTATTTATATATCATATTATATCTTTAAGTATGACTTGCTCATTTCTCCTTAGATGTTAAATTCCCCAGTGAGCCAGAAGTATATTTTATTTCTTTACCACTTGCACAACACTAGGATCAAGGGTATCCAGTTTATAATAAAATCCAAGTGTTTCCAACACACAGTTTTATTTTGCATGCAATTCAAGAAAAGTACTATCAATATTTATGCATACAGTAAAATGAGATACTAAAGAACTAAGAGTTGAGAAGATTTAAATTCTAACAATGTTAGTTTTTAAAGTAATTACAGAAAAAAATCAAGACTTTACGATAACAATATTAGAAAAAAAAACTTACCAAAATCATCTTCAACTCCATCATAAAGCTCATTAGATCAGGCGAGTGCTTCATTCTCTATATCAAAACATTTCCAATTAATTTCAATTGTACAATGAATATTCTATTCATTGAAACTAAAATAAAATACAAGCCCATGTGAATATAAAAAAAATCGGCTGTATTTACATCTGAAAAGTATAAGAAGTAAAGTATTGGTCTTCAACCTTAGTATTCTCATCAATTTCATTCTGAAAGAATAATTATAGCCTTCAAATCTATTCTGGTGAGATATACTGATTTATATAAGAATGTCAGTTAAAACCTCACATTTCTCTGTTCTTTTCACCACTGTTTTACTGCCATATTTAGCAAATCTAGCAAACTATATCATTATCTTTTTTTAAGTGGTATGAGAGTCATGTGATTAAAGAGAAGTGTAAAACATAAAAATCAGGAAATCTAGAGCAATAAATGAACAATAACTAATCAACAGTACACTCTACTTTCTTTTCCTTTCCCTTAAAAACTACATATAATTGCTATTTTCATTCTTTCACAACTAACCCATATTAATTCAAAAGGAGACAGTCATTAAAGTAAAACCTATCATAATAGAGTGGCAAAAAGAAAATAACCTCTGAAGTAGAATAAATATTTAAGATTTAAAGTTCCATTTCCTTAAGATCTTTCATTCTTAAAATGACTATAGAATAGACAAGATCAAGATGGTTAACTAGGCTGACCACACATGGACGGTATGTGCTTCCCTCCAGAGAGAAACCACCAGAGTACTAAGCCGATTCTAATATCTTGAACGGATCATCTAGAAGAGAACCCTAGGATTCACCAGGGAAACAATGGCAAGCATCAAAAGTAGGTGTGGGATGGGGGTTCAGGGCAACTTGCCTGGCCAGGGACAGCTAACAGTCAAGAGCAGCTCTTAAATGCACGAAGCAATAAAACAGAAGTCTCCAGGGCTCCACTCTCCAAAATGAGGGGTCTTGACTACAAGAGAATCCCCTGACCCATGCAGGTCTCAGGCCTAACATAGGGAGCTGCCTAGAGACTGCTCAGAGACACTGTTCCAGAAAGGGAACTCTGGGGGAACCCCACAGACATCCAAGCCTAAAGGAGCTTGAACCAGGTGATCCTGATAGCCTGCATCCCAAGGAACCACAGGCACACCTCCAGCCACTGCGTGCATCCAAGGAGTGCCAGAGAAGCCGAGGTGCTTCACTACAGCCCTGGGAAGGTCTCCACAGCACTGCTATGGGCTGCAGGTGAGACTGAGACGTATGTGGACAGCATTCTCCAGTTTCTCACCCATGGTAATGCCTGGCTGGGGCCAGCCTTTCCCGTTGCAAGTTCAAAGCAACGTTTTGTGTGTCTGACAAAGGGTAGTGCTCAACTCTTGGACCATGTATATGCTTGACTTACAGCTGCAGCCCGTCTGTATGGCTGGAGATGGGCAGGAAAACTAGGTTTTTCAGCACTCACCTGTGATGGTGCCCACCATCCTGCAGCTGGATGCTGTGGGACCAAGTCTCAAGTAAACTGTACGCCCCAGCGTCCTGCCAGCACAGCCTACCTAAGAAAGGCCCTTCCTTCTTTGGCCACATGCCCAGGGCACCACTATGAGAGTGGTCTGAACCCAGGCAGTGCTCCACCATTGGACTGAATTTGGGCGGAATTTGGGTTGACCCAGACCTGCCCAGCTGAAAAGTCCAAGTTCTCCTACCTATTCCAAGGACAATTTTCACCATCCTGCTACAAGCTGCAATGAGAAAGACACAAGTAGATGGCACTCCACCCAGCATATTCTCCAAAATGTCTGCCTGGAAGAAGCCCCACCATCTCTGGTCACAGGACCAAGATACTATTTGGAAGTGTACAGCTGAGCAACCTGAGAAGGGACGTACACAGAGATGGCACCCTCCCTCTTTCAGCCAGACGAGCTTTTGGAATGGTGAGCTGTAAGTCCCAGGCTTGCAAGGGGAAATACACTCCCAAAAGTACTCTGCTTACCATGCTTGCACTCTGCACAGACAATGTGAGCTCATGTCCCTCCCTTCATGGACAAGCAGTGTTTCAGCAGCTGCTGGGACCTGGGAATCTCAGCCCCTGGGTCTCTACATTGCTGGATCCACAACCATCACTCCCTAGTACCAACTCAGACCATAGGAGCCTTAGGGAGGGACCACTGGGTCCGGGGGAATTATAGATCTCTTGGAGTTTGCGCATTCAAAGCAGGCCACTTCCAGCTCAGAGCACACTACAGGCCAAATTAGGACAAAGGGAACCTGAGAACCAAACACCCACTATTTGGGGCCTTCTCATCCTCCTCCCTGCCCACTTCTCCAAAGGCAGCCTCCACTTTGGACTGGTCAGGGATCCACAGAGGAAGATTTATAAGCCAGGGCACTTAGCAGCCGCTGTCTCACATCTGATAGAGCACCTATCACACCCAGGATTCCACAGAACTTGGGATGCACTGTAAGAGGACATGGCAAGTGCTTTTGTGTTCCTTGAGGACTAAATCTGCTGCCTCAGCTGAGGGAGGACAGGACTAGCAGTCCTTTCTCTGAGCTGCATATCTCCTCTTGGAGGAGCCTGCCCTCCTTGGAGGTGGATCCCTGGCACAACCACACCTCCCCTATTAGAACATTTCAGCTAAAGCCCACAGCCAGTCTGGTAGCCCTGTAACAAAGCAGGTGGAGCTGCTCCCATCACCACTGCTACAGCTGGTCAAGGTGGAAACTGAGAGTCTGGGTGTTTCTGCACCCCTGAAGGGCAGAGATAATTATCACTTGGGGCATGTGGAGGAAGAAGGCGTCTAGTGAAGAAGACTGGAGGAGAAGATATTAGCATTAAGAACTCTGGCAATACAAAAAAACAGGCTCTCTCTCAACACCCCAAAGGATCACACTAATTTTCCAGCAATGAACTCCAAAAGGAAATACTTGAAATGTCAGATGCAGAATTCAAAATATGGACTATTGGCAAGCTCAGTGGAATCACAAAGATACAAACAAACACACAAAAATTTAGGACCTGAATAAAAAATTCACTAAAGAGACAGATAACCTTAAAAAAAGTGTAGAGCATCTGTAAACCATTGAGTCAGTAGGCAATTCCAAAATACAGTGAAAGTCTTAACAACAGACGAAACTAAACATAATGAAGTTCATAACTTGAAGACAAGGTCTTTGAATTAATCCAGTCTCTAAAAAATAAAGATTCAAGAGAAATGAATAAAATCTCTAAAAAAAATGAGACTATATGAAACCCACCAAAATAAGAATCATAGATACCCCTGAGGAAAAAGAAAACACAAAAAGCATGGCACATCTATTTGAGGAAATAATGGAAGAAAACATCCCAGGTCTTGTACAGATCTAGAAGTCCAGGTCCAAAGAGGTCAACAAAGTTCTCGAAGATTTATTCCAAATAGGACACCAGCAAGGCACACAGTCATCAGTCAGACCAAAGTCAAAGCAAAGGACAAAATCCTACAAGCTGTGAGATAACAGTATTAAATAACTTACAGAGGAAAGCCCATTAGACTAACAGCAGACTTTTCAACAGCAACTTTACAAACCAGAGGGACTGGGATCTCATTTTTAGTCATCTTAAAAAGAACAACTGCCAGCCAAGAATCTTGTATCCTGAAAAACTAAGTCTCATAAATAATGGAGAAATAAAATCTTTCCTAGACAAGCAAAAAATAAGGGAATTTATTGCTACTAGACCTGCCCTAATTGAAATGCATAAGGATACTTTAAACACCAAAAGGAATGGTCAGTACTCACCAGTGGAAGCAGATCAAAGTAAACACTCACTGCTCTCATAAAATAGTAACACAGGAGAGAATGCAAAGCAACATGATGATTGGAACAATATCTCACTTTTCAATACTAACACTGAATGTAACAGACCAAATGCCCCACTTAAAAGATACAGTCTGATAGAATGAATAAAAAACTAAAACCCAAATATGTACTGTCTCCATGAAACCCATAGAGTCACACAGACTCAAGGTAAAGGGTAGAAGAAAACATTCATGCAAAAGCAAGCAGGAGTAGATATTCTTATAGCAAAGAGAGTTTGATTCAATTCAACAGTTAAAAAAAGACAAAGATAGTCATTACACAATGATAAAGAGATCAATTCAACAAGATACACCAATATTAAATATGTAAGCACCTAATACCAGAGGTCCTAGATTCACAGACCAGGTACTAGGCAAATAACAAAAACAGCAACACAGTAATAGTGCAGGACTTCAAAACTCCACGGACAGAACAAGACAGGTCATCAAGGCTGAAAATCAATAAAAAAACAAAGACTTAAATAGGATTCTAGAACAAATGTACCTAACAAAAATCTATAGAACATTCTACCCCAAAACCACAGAATACACATTCTTCTCATCAACATATGGAACATGTTCCAAGATGGACATATTTTAGGTTATATAACAAGTCTCAGCAAATTTTTTAAAAAATTGAAATCATACCATGTATCTTCTCAGACCACAGTGAAATAAAATTAGAAATCAAGTACAAGAGGAACTCTCAAAACTATAGAAATAGATGGAAATTAAACAACCTGATGTTGAATGATCTTTGGGTAAATGACGAAATCAAGACACAAATAAAAAATATTTTGAACTGAGTAAGAATGGGAGCACAAGGTACCAAAATCTCTGGGATACAGAAAAAGTAGTGCTAAGAGGGAAGTTCACAGCACTAAATGTCTACAACAAGAAGACCGAAAGATCACAAATTAACATAATGTCATACCTCAGGCAACTAGAAAAACAAGAATAAACCAAACTCAAAGCTAACAGAAGATAAGAAATAACAAAGAGCAGGACAGAACTAAAGAAACTGACCCCACACACACACCAAAAAGTACAAAAGACAAATGAAATAAAAGTTGGTTCTTTGAAAAGATAAACAAAATCAACAGACCACTCACTAGATTGACCAAAAAGAGACAAAATTCAAATAAGGTCAATCCGAAATGAACAATGATACATTACAAACAACTGACACCAAACAAATACAAAGATCCTCCAATACTACTATGAACACCTCTATGCACACAAGGTAGAAAATATGAAGAAAATGGATAAATTTTTGAAACTACACAACCTCCCAGGATTAAATCAGGAAAAAACAGATGAATAGCAAATAGCAAGAATTAAATCAGTAATAAAAAAATCTCCAAACAAACAAACAAATAAAAAAAGCCCAGGCCTAGATGGATTCAAAGCCAAAGTCTACCAGACCTACAAAGAAGTGGTAGATAGTATTCCATACCATCAAGAACAAGGGAATCCTCCCTAACTTATTCTATGAGGCCAGTATCACCTTGATACCAAAACCAGAAAATGACACACATACACACACACAAATAAAACTAAAGGAACATACATATATGTAAAATCCTCAGGAACATATATATATGTAAAATCCTCAAATAAAACTAAAGGAACATTTATATATGTAAAATCCCAGGAACATATATATATATGTAAAATCCTCAAGAAAATACTAGGAAACCAATTCCAACAGCACATCAAAAAAATAATTCACCAAAATCAAGTGGGTTTCATCCCAGGTATGAAAAGATGTTTTAACATAAGCAAATCAATATGTGTGATTCACCACACAAACAGAAACAAGAATAAAAACCATATAATCATCTCAACAAGCAGAAAGAGCATTGATAAAATCTATCATCCCTTCATGATAAAAACCCTTAACAAACTAAGCACAGAATGAATGTACCTCAAAATACTAAAAGCCATTTATGATAAACTCAAGGCCAACATCATACTGAACAGGGTAAAGTTGAAAGCATTCCCCTAATTGACAAGCCAAGAATGCTCACTTTCACCATTCCCATTCAACATAGTACTAGAAATCCTAACCAGAGCAATCAGGCAAGAGAAAGAAATAAAGGCAACCAAATTGGAAAAGAGGAAGTCAAACTATCCTGGTTTGCTGATGTGACGTTGTACACAGAAAAGTCTCCTCCAAAGACTCCTAGAATAGGTAAAGGAATTAATTAAAGTCTTAGGTTACAAAGTCAATATACACCAATGAGTAGCATTCCTATGGGGTTAGACAATTAAGTTTGCAGATTTGCCACCATGCACTTATGTTGGCAGAACTGTACAAACAACTCAGTAAGGTTTCATAACCTTGATGTAGTGTCTCCCAGGTACATTTGTGTCGACATTTGGTGATATTTTGCTGAGTGATGTTCACTATTGTGGTTGCATATTTTTGTGTGCCATATGGCAATAGCTCTGAAGATCATTCCAGAAAAAGAGTTCCAAAATTGCTTGTCAGAGCATAGCTTCCTAAGGAGAGTATTTTGAAGGTAACCATAATGATATTCACCTATAAGAGAACTACAAATGAAATTGTAGCTGACATAGTAAATGGAAAACCATTCCATGCTCATGGATCAAAAGAATCAATATTGTCAAAATGCCCATACTACCCAAAATAATCTACAGAATCAATGTAATTCTTATTAAAATACATCATTTTTCAGAGAATGGTAATAGAAAACAGTGTAAAATTCATATGGATCCAAAAGAGAACACAAATACCCAAAGCTATCCTAAGCAAAAAACCTATCTGGAGGTATTGCATTACTTGGCTTCAAATTATATTAAAAGCCAACAGTAACCCAAATAACATGTTACTGGTGTAGACATGCAGACCAAGGGATCAGAATAGAGAACCTAGAAATAAAGCCAAATACTTAACAACTGATCTATGATAAAGCAGACAAAAGCATATACTGGGGAAAAGACACCCATTTCAAGAAAGGGTGTTAGGAAAAGTGGATAGCTTCATTTGGAAAAATGAAACTGGATTCCTATCTCTCATATACACAAAAATTAACTCAAGATGGATTAAGGACTTAAATGTAAGATCTGAAGCCATAAAAATATTAGAATAAAACCTAGAAAAACTATCCTCAACATTGGCATAGGTAAGGAATTTATGACTAATACATCAAAAGCAAATGTAGCAAAACATACTGCTAAGTGAATGAGACTTAATTAAACTAAAAGGCTTCTGCATAGCAAAAGATATAATCAACAGAGTAAACAGACAACCTGCTAGAGAAAATATTCACAAGCTATACATATGACAAAGGCTTATTATTCATAATCTACACAGAGCTCACATTAGCAAAATGAAAATCCCATTAAAAAGTGGGTAAAACACATGAACACACGTTTTTCAAAAGAAGATACACAAATGGCCAAGAAACATGAAAAAATACTGAGCATCACTAAACACTAGGAAAATGCAAATTAAAACCACAGTGAGATACCACCTTACCCCTATCAGAATGGCCATTATCAAAAAGTCAAAAAAATTTTGTTGTAGATGCAGTGAACAGGAAACACTTATACAATGTCAGTGAGAATGTAACTAGTACAACCTCTAGGGAAAACAGTATGGAGGATTTAAAAGAACCAAAAGCAGACCTACCATTTGATACAGCAATCCTGCTCCTGGGTACCTACCCTAAGGAAAAGAAGCCATTTCATACAAAAGACACCTGCACCTGTATGTTTATCACAGGAAAATTCACAATTGCAAAGATATGGACCCAAACTAAGTGCCCACCAACAGATGAGTGGATAAAGAAAATGTGGTGTATATTAATATACACACACACCCCCACCAAAATACTCAGCCATCAAAAAGAATAAAAATGTCTTTCACATGTTCTCACTTGTAAATGGGAGCTAAGCAATGGATATGCATGGTCACATAGAGTGACTTAACAGACACTGGAGACTCAGAAGAGGAAGCTTGAGAGGGAAGTACAGCATGAAAAATTGCCTACTGAGTACAGTGTACACTATTCAGGAGATGGGTACATTAAAAGCCTAGTGCAATTCAGCCACATAACAAAAAACCACCATACCCTCTAAATCTATTTAAATTGAAAAGGTTAATGTTTTTTAAAATACCTACGAAAGCAAGCAAAGAAAATTCTTAAGTTTTACATTGTTTTCTTAGACAGAACTCTACACCATGTGTCTTCCTGAAATTAAAATAGTCTTTCTGCTTTTTATGATGCACTACCCTAATACCACACAATGCTAAACAAAACCAATATGTAACTTTGTTTACTCTTTTTTAAAATTTATTTTATTATTTTTCATTTGAGACAAGAGTCTCACTCTGTTGGCCTGGGCAGAGTATCATAACATCACCATAGCTCACAGCAACCTCAAAGTCTTGGGCTCAAGTGATCCTCTTGCTTCAGGCTTCCTAGTAGCTGGGACTACAGGCTCTGCCACAATGCCCAGCTTGTTTTTTCTATTTGAGACAGGGTCTTGCTCTTGCTCAGGCTGTTCTTGGAACTCCTGAACTCAAGCAATCAACCCACCTCCGCCTCTGCCTCCCAGAGTGCTAGGCTTACAGGCATGAGCCACCATGCCCAGCCATGATTACTCTTTTTAGATGAGAAAAATAAGACTCAAAGTTATGTGAACAATGCACAGACAACGATTCACATCTTAACACAGTTTTGAGCGGGCATGTTTGAAAAACAAATTGTTAACTTCTATATGATATTTTCCCCTTAGTTTATTACAGATAAATAATAAATTATATCAAGCATCTGGAAACCACAGCCCAGAGACTAAAGCTAGTTCAGTATCTTGTTTGTGTAAACAAGATTTCACTGGCATGCACTCACACTTATTCATTTCCTTCATCTGTGGTTGCTTGTCTGTGACACGGGAAGGGCAGAGTTGAGTAGTTATGACAGAGACCTTACGGTCCAATACGCCTGTAAAATTTATTACCTGGTCATTTATAGAAAAAGTTTGCTGACCCCTAGCCCATACTTACTAAAACTAAAAATATAAGGGAAGAATACTAATACTGACCTGGACTTTGAGATAAAACACTCTAATGCAGCAGTTCTAAATCTGTGGGTCACCACCCCCTTTGGGGGTTGAACAACCCTTTCACAGGGGTCGCCTAAGACCATCCTGCATATCACATATTTACATTACGATTCATTACAGTAGCAAAATTACAATTATGAAGTAGCAACAAAAATAATTTTATGGTTGGGGGTCACCACAACATGAGGAACTGTATTAAAGGGTTGCAGCATTAGGAAAGTTGAGAACCGCTGCTCTAATGAATACCAGATTCTGCCTACCCAACTGAAGGACAGAGGGAGATAATTAAGTAAATGGGACTTTTTCTGAACCCACTTGGTGACTTGGTAGAGAAAAACAGAGTTATGGATCTTACTATTATGCTTAACCTTTATTAACAACTTCTTTCAGGGTATTTACATATGTCAACACGCCATTTCTTAAACTTCAGTGTACAATAAAAATAGTCAAGGGAATGAGGGTGGAGGGTGAAAAGAAAAAAGAGATATAATTTAAATAATCTCTTTAAAAATTTGTGCAATTATACTGCCAGGTTAATAGCCTACATTCCACAAATCAAATAATTTATCTCCTGTACTTCTTTGTGGCTTAGTAATACTTTATGTGAAAGTGACAGTCACTGTCAATGATCATAGATAATAACCTTTAAGATAGAGAAAATAGTGGAAATTGGAAAAAAACATACAAATGAATAAAGCATCGAAAGAAATGCAGTTTTACTAACATTTTTCTAAAGAGGTGTTTTATTATTTCATTATTTTGCTTCAGTAACAGTGATTTTTTTTTAAAGTTTCTCTAATCTTCAAAGGAACATTCAAGCAGATCCTGAACATTAACTAAATTAATCCTAAGCTGCCTTTATCGCCTCTCATTACACAAGTATACATGATCCTAAATGATTTCCACCACACCTTTTCTGTTACTAATCTAAACTCTACTTTTGCTACCAATATCCTACAGCTCTAAATGGGTCTGGATTTTTTTTTCAATCACCACTATTCAGTCTCAACAGAAAAATCACTCAAGATATGATGGATAAAGGTAAGTGCATTTGAAGAGCCTAACATCTCAAAGATGGAAATCAGTGTCAACACAAATGCTACCTAGAGAAATGCTGAGGATACAGAAGTAGAAAACACTTTATATATAATATATGGATCCTTCCCATACTTCATATACAGAGATGAAACCTAGACTCAGTAACTATTAAACCAGTTTGTTACATTTTGCAAAGCAGGTCTTTAAAAGACCCTCACTTCAAACATAAACCTCTTAAAAAGGACTTACCTGTTGGACTATTTGATGGTATCCACTGAGTATTGCTCTCAGCTCCCAGCTACATAGTAATCTAAAATTTTAATGGAACAAAAACAGTTTGTTCATTATTCTGAATTAAAAGGAAAAAACACATTTGTATGCTAATGTAAACATGTAGGTATATACAAAAGAATACCATAAACATAATTTTGACAAACTAATAAAATGTTACTACTGATACTATAGAAAGATTTGTCTTCAAATTGTTGGTACTAATTTATTTCAAAATATAAATAACTGCAACCAGTAAATGATAGGCAAACAGTAAATCTTTTAAAATCTTTAATGTATCCAAAGCAAGTTTTCTATTGCATTAGATTCTTCCAAGGTAGATTTTTAAAAAGCAACAGTTTTTATCATAATATATCAAACTTTTATTTGAAAAGGGTTGTTACAACGTAATCTTCCAACTCCAGATTAATGTTAATAAAAGAATGCATAAATTTTAATTGTGAAAGTAGTGATAGTTAATATTCATCCATTTACTGGCTCACCTCAGCTGTACTCTCAATGTTGGTAACTTTTCTAAGGACTGACTTTTACTTACCTAGAAGCAGGAAGCCTCTATGAGTTTTCCCTGACCTTGGCCTTTTCAAACCACCACAACTCCTTCCATTCTTCATCTGCAAACCCCAATATCTACCCCATTTCCTCTCTTAATGGCAGAGTAGTTCTATGAACTGTCCATAGGTAATCTCCTCTCCAAATCTGCTTTCCATTTCTTGCTATCAACTTGGTAACTTCAATTCATAAATTGTCATTTTACTGTGATATCCTTAATTTATGTTCTGTAAGTTTCTTTCTCCTCGATGAGTTAACTGGCTCAAGTATGTATTATCTTTAAAAAATAAATCACAATTCTTCTTTTGAATGTTCTCTAGCCACTGCTTCTCTTTAAAATAGTTTATACTCTTTCCATTTCCTTTCTATCCACTCATTCAGTTTAAAATCCAACACAATCTGTTTTCTACCACTGCACAAAACATACTAATAACTAACCAGATCTCTCTGCAACACTCAGCACTGTTAACTATTCTTTCCATATGGTTCTCTGTATTTGGCCTGATGAGACACCAGTGTTAGTTACCAGTCCTTTGAATGTTGGTATGCCCTCAAGGTCCTGTTATTGGCCTTCTCTTTTTACTTCCCAGACAGAGGCCCCAGAAAGTCATATTCATACTATGCATACCTCAAATCCTATGCCTACTGTGACTTCTACATACATCTTTACTCCACGCTTCACACTCTAGTTCCACATCAATACACCACTACCTACAAAATAGTTCCTCTTGATATTTCACACCTGAGATGTCTTAAAACAATCTTCTATTTCTCACATCTGTAATCTCTGCTATAGCTTAGGGATCTGAAACAGGAACTTGAAAGGCACTTCTCTTTCCCTCTCACCTACACCTCTAGTCAGTCACAAAATCATCTCGATTCCACTCATAAATATCTCTAATTCCTTTTCCTCCACTCTTCCTCAGAGGTATTCAGAAGGAGAATTGAGATAGGTGCAGTACCTAAGATTTCAGTCTCACATACTGACTAGTTGTCTCTACCAATACTCCCTGTTGGTACCTGATTTGTAACAGGACTGAACTGATAGAGGTCTTCCTATAGAATGAATGTGTACAGAAATAGTATCAGTCAAAAGTTGGAAAGAAGTCATCTAATCCTTTTTTATTCTACCTTTGTGCTCCTGTTTGGTGCTGTTTACGTCTTTAAATGAAAAAAAAAAAATTGGAGAATTAAAAGTGTTAATTTTTTCTTTTTGCAGTTTTTGGCTGGGAGCGGGTCTGAAACTGCCACCTCCAGTATCTGAGGCCAGCACCCTACTCCTTTGAGCCACAGGCACCACCCAAATGTGTTAACTTTAAAAGGCACTTCGGTACCAGGGAAAACTATTTACAAATGTTGTATCAGTTTAGAAAAATCAGAAATGTTTCTTTCTAGTTGACTGACTAATAAGCATTTCAGGCAAAACTCTAGTCTCTGGAGTTTATACCAGATGGACCTGCCCCACCAAAATGCATGTACTAATGTAAAACTAAACACATCACCTTGCATTCTTCATCTGTAAATCTTTAGGCAGCAATATTTTAAGGTGGAAGTCTCTTCCCTGTGAAAAATATTAAAAAGATTCACTCAAATTTTCATCTTTTACTTAACTTACTTAACACTAAGAGAAATTAAACACCGAATCACTAAGGAAAGGCCATGTTTTCCTTTATTTTCTAAACGGTATCAAATTTATCCTAATCTTTATATTTGTTAAAAATCAAGCAACAAAGTATTACATTTGAGGGGAAATAACTCAAAAATGTCTATTAGAAACTTTTTAATTACTGGGAAATCAAAGCACTAAGATAGGACTTTGTTATTAAAGAGAAGTCACAAGAAATACCTTAAAATTGTTAATATTAGATATATAGAAGAAATGTAAATGTCATTTCTTAGGAAATAAATTAATGAAAATGGAAATTCCTACATTACCTTAAAATGGAAGGAAAAATAAAAATATGAAATAAGGAAATATAACATTACAATTCATGTTTTCAAATTTTTAAATTTTAATAAAAGAAAATCTATTTAGTTGTATAATCTAAACCGACATAAGAGAAATAGTTTGCTAAATTAGCATGTATTTAATTCTCCCAAACTAGTGAACCTTTAATAAATAAAATCAGCAACATAGTAAACTAGTTACACATTTGAACATTGGATTTTATTCAATATTTTTCTAAGGACAGGAAAAACTTGAGAAATATATTCAATTTTACTTTCTTAGGAAAGTGAATGGGTAAGCAGTTTAAACTTTGTAACTCAAATAAGAAAACACACATGAAATTTGAGTAAAAATAAGCAGAAAAAGACAAACAGAAATGTAATCTTTTACTCCAACAGAATAAAATGAAAAAGAGTAATAAAATTCTCAAAAAATAATTACCATGTGGATTTTAGCACAGTCTCCCTCAAAGCAGTTTCAAAAACAGAGGAACACAATTAAATGTACCCCATAACCTTTACTTTCATGGTAATATTACAGTTCTGACTTTCATTACATTTAAATGTCCTTTAAAAAAATGAAACAAAATGTACTACTGACCTTTTCAAAAGGTCAAGTAACAATAATTCACTATTTCATTAAAGCACTAAGAAGTATTATGTAGTAACTTTAACTTAACTTCATAGACATCCTATCCATAAGTGTAAGAACAATCTGGAATTTACGATTTACGTGAAAATATTCTATAGAAATTTGTGCTATTATCTGAAAGAATAAAATTCTCAAGCCCCTTATTTGCAAAACCCAGCCATTTTAAAAGGTCAAATGCCATGTCACATGCCATTTTTCTGACTCAAGAAAATGTCCAAATTATACTTTTAGTTAAAGTATCTAACAAGTAATTATAATTGTTCTGCAAGAGCAGATTTTCCAGGCTTATAGGAAATACAAGTACTAACAGTTTCCTAACATATACGCACACACACACATTAACAGTTATAACAAAACCACAAAAATTCCATGTTTTCGGCCAGAAGACAGGATACACTATCAAATTCTCTATAAGAAGAAAAATATAAACCACTTTTCAATACAGCCTACTCTGGAACTCCCACAGGAAGTCCTTTTAGAGTGGTAGGGGGGGTTAGAAAAAAATGCATCTAAGAGAAAAGGGTGGGGAGCTGCACTAAGTGCAAAAATAATAATCATAATTCTGGTGGATAAAGACACTGACAACAACGAAGAGACTTAACGTGAACACAAAAGTCAATGCGCCAGTCTTGGAAATGAATGGTCTATGGATAGAAGATGAGGTAGGTTTAAGCAGAGACACCTTTTGGAAACTGGATGTTAGGAGGAAAAAGAAGAAAGAGGGATACTTAGGCTCTTAGATAACAATAATAAAAGAATAAAAATGCACAACTCCTCCCTCCAGCACTTCCTGCAAATCCATCCATTAAATAAGTTGTACTTTGCTTCACCAACAGAGGGTATTCTTGAACTAGGAATTTTAAAAACCATTATAAACAGCAAAACTATTCACAAAGATATTGTCTGTATCAATGTGGCGCTATATGAGACAAAAAACGGAAAATTAAAATAAAAACATTTCAGGTGATGACAGCCCAATCTGAACAAAACCCAGAAACCATAAACAAATTACAATACTGAATTAAATATCATATAGTCATCATTTGTACCCAGATTTGGACATTCAAAAACTAAGACCAAAAATTATTGGAAAAAAAAAAAAAAGAGAGAGAGAGAGAGAGAGAGAAGCAAAAAAAGGAAGAAATGAATGAACAGAGCAAACTCAAGGTAGGAAAACAGAGAAAAAGATGATATTATATTAAAATCAAAGAATACATTTTAAAAGGAACCCAAGGAAGAACAGAATTAAATAAAAAGGGGAAAAGAAAAAGAAAATTACCAAATGAGAAAAAAGAGAAGAAAAAATAACGATCACCATAAAAAAGCAGCTGAAGTAGAATACAGGAAAAAAAATAATTATATATTTATATATATATATATATACACACACACACACAAATAATTGGAAATCATCTTGAAAAGGAAAACAACAGTAGAGAAGAATATTTAAAATTATATCTAAGACATTCTCTGGAAATCCATATAGCAAAAGGACAATAGGCCAGATGAGAAAAGTGACTCATAATGATTTACTCTGAGCTTTAGTCTTTAAAAATAAGGGAGAAGTCCAGAGTCTCAGAAAAAAGATCTAAGTTATATGGGAAACAAAATAAGACTAGAATCAAACTCCTCAAAATAAGGTGAAAAACAAAGCAAGAATGGAATAGAAATTCTAAGAAACTGAAGAGAACTGCTTATATCCATGATGGAGTAACAGGAATAAGATGTACCCTCCCACCTTTAATTTAAAAACTGGAAAAATATGTGAAATAATGATTTTTCAGACATTAGAGAATAGGTAGTGTAGGTCAATGGTCTTTGAAAGAAGGAAAACAATTGTGAAAATCCCTATAATGGTCCAACTCTACTTCCTGGAGAATTTTCAGGCCACAAAGAAGAGCTAGGGAAACAAAAAGATCTTGACAGTCTTCCTGATTTGAGAAGAGAGAGGTGAGGTAGGGGAGGTGAAGGGATGTAAAATTCACAAGGTACAGGACCAAACAAGAGAAACACATGGAGAGGAGAGAACTACACACAGAGTAGACCCCAGAGAACTTAGAGGATTCCTTGCAAAGAGTTCAGCTAAGTACTGCTTGTCACGTAGGTGTAAGAAAACCACCCAAAGCTGGAGAACCACAGGTATAGAGTCTGCAAATCAATCTTGAAGCTCACACAGGGCTGGATGTAGTCATGTTCCAACCAGCCAGTGGAAAACCTTCTCATCTAAGAGCTATTAAATAAGGTACTCAGAAGAGTGTTGATTCATTTGTAGAACCAAATTAGCCTAGACCAAAGCCTTGCTCTGGAAGGCTAACAAGGCTTTCTTTGTTCTATCTAACAAAGCTTAAAAGCAAATCCTGAGTATTCTCCAAACATCTTTCCAAAATATTCACACTGCTTTTACTGCCGTGGGTGGGCACACGCAGGGCACCAAACACTCTGAGTGATCCAAACGCTCACGTTTCAGAGAGATCACCTGCAACACTCTGCTTCCTGGTTTCAGCTCACATTTCCTTTTGCCATCTAGTGAGTGCCGTTTTTTCTCACGTTTGTGCTTGCTAGTGGTTTTACTCTTTATGATGGCCCACATGTGGCACGCTGAAGTGCCGTCCCTAAGCACAGGAAGGCTGCTGGGTCTCACCATGAAAACACCTATTTCAGATGAGCCACATTCAGGCAGAACTTGTAGTGCTGCGGGCCAAGAGTTCAAAGTTAATGAATCAACAGTAGATATTCAATAAGCTATCTTTAAACACAAACACGCATAAAGTATGCTTATGTATCGATCACTTGGTGAAAATGTCGAAGCTCACAAGATCCTAAACCTGTATTTCCCCCAGGAGTAACAGTTCCATACTTGTTAATCCAGTGTTCATGGCAACTTTATAGGACATGACCACTACAAATAACTGACTGTATATGCTCAGTGTAGACTTCCACACACAATTGTGGAAATGGAATTGGAAGCCCCAGAACTGTGCAGTGCACAACCTGCCCAACCACACGCTGCAATGTTGCTCTTGAGATAAGATCTAGTTGGAATGGAGAATGGTAAAAAAAAAAAAAATGGAAACTTCTATCGTTAGCATACCCCAAATAAGAAGCTCTTCTAGTGCTCATGGTGAAATTATAGCACATGCCCTGAACTCCTGACTATACCCATTTAGGAACCTGGGTGTCTCCCGAAATGCCATTCCTCCATCCCACTTATGCTTACATAAGTATTCTGAATTTTGCAAGAAACAGCCCAAATGTTTCTATCCTCTCTCCTCAGATCAGTTTGTAACTGTCATTAATAATTTCAGATGCTGCCCCCATGACAAAGTTCTCCACAAATCCACTGCAGAAACACAGGCTAGCAACAATAAATAATTCATGCACACACCTCCAAGTCCTGCTAAAAAAATATACTGGGAGAGTTTTTGAAAGGAGAGAGAACACAAAAACAGAAAAAAGAAAAAACTTAAAGAGAAAAAAATAGAAAAATTAGAAAAGCAAAAATGCTAGAGAAAGATTGAGTGTAAGAGCAGGAGTTTTGGAAATAAATGCCACTTCAGAAAGGCATCAGCAAGGCAAATCCAGATTTTGTTTTTTCATTTGTAAGTAGAGGGAAGTTTTTGGTTCTTATCTTCCTGTTATGATATGGTTTATTATCGTACATCTCAAAGATACAATCACCCCATCCCATCACTGATGGTATCACAATTTCACGCAATTAAGCCCGGCCAGCATGCAATTCTTTGAGGCTGTCAAGATTAGGATAAACAAACAATGTTATCCTTAGACTCTGAAGTCAGACGTGAAGGTTCAAATCTCATCCATACCACTTGCTAAATGACTGTCAGTAAGTAGCTTAACTACTAAACTTCAGATTCCTTGTTTGTAAAGTGGAAATAATAACAGCACCTACTGCACAGGACTGTTTTGGAAACTAAATGAGACAATGTGTATAAAGCACCTAACACCATACTAAGGATATTAAAATGTCATTTGCTAATAGGATTCCATAAACTGATACATCACACACAGATCTAGGTCTCACGGGAGCTTTAAGTCAGTTGGGAAAACCACAGCATGAAACACGTCTCACAGAAACCCTTCTGGAGTTATCCATCATGAAAAGGCGATTCAGGCAGGAGAAAGCAGAGGGAAGAGTAATTTGAGTTTCTCAGGCTTTCCACCTTTCTTCTCTCATTGCCAAGCAATGGATCAATGACTTTCTAGAGACCAAAACTAATCCTGCAAGTGAAAATGATGTGATTACAGGCTCAACACTTAGAAGCCACAGTGAGAGCCCATCAACATGACAAGGAAAGACAAGTGACAGGAAAATAAACTTGAGTACATGGGTGGCAGATGAAAAACCTCTGGGGCCAGAATCTCCATCAGCTAAGAGGAAGTTCTGAGGCACATACGAGGGGGTGCCATCCCTAACGCTTCCATCCGCGAGCTTTTAAGAACTCAGAGTACACATCACAACATGTGCCTGCCAACCAATCACAACAGTTTCGTCCGATATGTTCTGTAGGCACCTGCCCAGTAGCCCTCACTGCTTAAACACCTACAGTGGAATCTTGACTTGGAGTTCATTATTTCTGAGGAAAGGAATCATAAAATGCTTCACTAAAATAAGAGAGAAAGAACTTGATACTTGCGTTAGCAAGTCAGCAAATACCACACTTTCCCAGAGGCACAACTCAGGAACCTTCTAGGTCAAATCCTGAAAATGCATCAGTAAGATGAGTAAAGTTAAAAAGGGGGGAGGGATGAGAGGCCAATACAGGGCTAATCTAAAACACGTGTGTGTCTGTTGTCATCACTGATCAAGTGAATCACTTAATTTTGTTCTTTCTTTCTCCCTTTAGTGCATAAAGGGATTATGGGCCTTACAAGAATCTTTTGAGTCAACTAATCCAACCTTCTGCCTTGACTGTGGATCCTCAGCACATATTGTGAATTTAAGACAGGTGAGAGCAGTCTACACAATCGTAAAATGGGGCTGAGATCCCACTCGCTTGGGCCTTGCCAAGGTCATGGGCATCTGAACATTTTGCTTTCAGCCCATCAGTCTATCAGCCTGTCTGCTGCTAGCTCTCTCCCTCCTGCCATGGACACCGCTGGGATGTTACCGCAGCGCCACTCCTGCCAGCACCATTATCTTCCCCATCAGGCCTCCGTCCACTTAGCTCCCCACAAGCGCTAACTTGGACCAAGCCCAGACTCTCATCGCCCTTGGCTGCAGCACAAAACCAGACGAACCTCACACCCCCGGGATGACTTCACTTCAGATCTGTGGTTTCACATCTTAGCTGGACTCCAGACCAGGTCACTAATCCTTTTCTGTGTCCTTGTCTGAGTCCAAACCACAAGGTAAAACAATGGAGGCTGCCTGTTCAGAGTTGGGAAAGAGACGGTTTTGAGGTCTGGGTCCTCCCATGAGAAACCCCATCTGCAAAACTGCTGAGCTCTGGAAAGACAAGAGCTGTCGTCCAGAAGTAGAACTGAAGTTCAAAAGGCAGAGAAGCTGACTGTCCACCTAGCTGGACGCGTTTAGGTCGACTTACAAGTGAAGGGTGGGCTAAGGAGTTGGAAATTAAGGAGCTAGAGAGAACAAGTGACGCGTGGGCGGCAGATCCCTCTAAATCTAACTTGTAAAATGTGACCATTTAGCAGAACTGTTCCGTCCCAGCCACCCCAGCACCTCTCCAGGTGACCCAAACCAAACGAGAAACCCTCCCAGGCCAGTCAGCGGTTCTTCCCAACTTCGACAACTCTACAAATCCACCGCCATCCTGTGAGAGCCACGCAACTCATCTGGACTTCCCCCTGTCCCCTTCTTCTTTGGTACTTCTTAGTGAAAAGGACATTCCTCCCTTGGTCCCAGGCAAGTCTCCCTGTGTCCACTCCCCGCCCCCCCCCCTCCTGTGTCCTGAGTGGCCAAAGTGGCTCTCTAATTATCCTCTCTCCTGCACCTCCAGTGTTCCTTTTCCTCTACTGGTGTCTTCTTGCCTCAGCAAAAAAAAAGGGTGTATGCGGAGCCGTGTGTGCGGGGCCACGTGTGCAGGGCCATGTGTGCGGGACTGTGTGTGCGGGGCTGTGTGTGCGGGGCCCTGTATGCAGGGCCGTGGGTGCGGATCTGTGTGTGCGGGGCTGTGTATACGGAGCCGTGTGTGCGGATCTGTGTGTGGGGGGGCTATGTGTGCGGGGCTGTGTATGCAGGGCCGTGTGTGCGGATCTGTGTGTGCAGGGCTGTGTGTACGGAGCCATGTGTGCGGGGCCGTGTATGCAGGGCCGTGTGTATGGAGCCGTGTGTGCGGATCTGTGTGTGGGGGGCTATGTGTGCGGGGCTGTGTATGCAGGGCTTAGTACACACACATACTCTGTGTGTATGGGGCTATATATGTGGGGCTGTGTGTGCAGAGCTGTGTAGTGCGGGGCTGTGTATGCAGGGCTGTGTGTGCAGGGCTGTGTATGCAGGGCTGTCTATGCGGAGCTGTGCAGTGCGGGGCTATGTATGCAGAGTTGTCTATGAGGAAATGTGAGTGCAGGGCTGTGTATGTGGATTTGTGTATGCGGGGCTGTGCTGCCCGTGGGCAGTGAGGATACAGAGTGCCTCTACAGCCCCATCATGAGGCTTATGCTGTTGTTCACAGTCCTGGCCATGGTTCTGTCACTGATTTTAGAAATCCCAGTCCCAGCCCTAGCCCAGGTGGCAGCCAGATTTCTCGAGCACCTTGGATAAGCTGAAGAAGCTGGGAAATACCTTAGAGGACAAGGCCTGGGAAGTCATTGACACAGTGACGCTCCTGCCCAGACCAGGCATTGGTTTTCAGAGGCATTTGAAAACATGAAAGAGAAACTCCAAATCTGAGCACCTGGAGGGCCACATGCCAGGAGAGGCTCTGAAAGCTCACACGCCTCAGCACCTGTTCCAGGACTTACTGAAAAATGTCCAAGGTCCCCAGCCCCAGTAAAATTCCTATAGAAAATTCAAAAAAGGCAGGTAAATTGGTTGAGCTCAAGAGTTCGAGACCAGCCTGAGCAAGAACAAGACCCCATCTATTACTAAAAATAGAAGAAAAAAAAAAGATCCTCTTGCCTCATCCTACCAAATAGTTGGCAGGTAGTCCCAGCTACTTGGGAGGCCGAGGCTAGAAGATCAGTTGAGCCCAAGAGTTTGAGCTTGATGTGTTCTATGACACCACAGCATCTACCCAGGGTGACAGAGTGAGATTCTGTCTCCAAAAAAGAAAGTGCTTACGTTTCCATAATATTTAGATTGAGACCATGATTCACATGTGCACTCTCATTAGCTGCAGATCCACAAAAGTACTGCTCTTCAGATTGAGAACTCTGAATGGCCTAGATTGCCAGGGATCAGTTATTGCTTTTGGTTTTTGGCTTAAAAAGGGGCATATTATAGACCACCAAAGACCTTATTTCTTATGTAAACATTAAATTCATTCTCATTTGAAATAGGAACGGGGTTATTTTCCCCACCAAACCGCGGTAAAGTCAGTAATTATTGGCTGCCCTTTCCCCAGCTTCTATGTCTTCTGCACAAGAATCCTCATGGCGGCGGACCTGGCAGAAACCACCAAAAAACATAAACCAGCACTGACAGGACTCCAGCCTTACAGAGCCCAACTGTACACAGAAGAAAGAGTAAAGGCATTTTAATATTCACAGCCTAAATTTGGGAGCACACGGAAATAAAGCAGAGTTTTAATAGCCCATTTAGCGAGTTCATTTAATAAAACAAACTATCCCCAAAGAGATGGTCCCAGGTATCTATTTATCAACAACTACTTAAATCCACATAGAAGTTATTACACAGCTCTTGATTTAAAATTCCAGTTAATGCCAGCAAAACATTCAGACTTTCCCATTCTTGTCGGACAATGCTTGGATAAATAATTAACAATTGACATCTTTATTCCTTCCCACCTGAATCTGTACCCCGAGTCACTCAGCACCACGGGGCCATGTGGCACGATGCCCAAATGCGCCAGTGTTCCTTGTACGATGGTAGATGTCAGCCCTGCAAAGTGGCTGGGGACACACAAGCCTCCCTCACACTAACATCCTGTCCCCCTGTCCAAGTGGCACCAACTGAGGTTTCAGGGATGTTGAGCAGTTCTGGCTTCTGCCTACACCGCTTCTGTTATGAAGACTTAGCACAGACATTTTGAACACAATAGTCATTCCTCCCCTCCCGGCAGACTACATAATTCCCTGTACTCATAAAGACGCAAACACATCCCTCACTTTCTATCAAAAGAAATAGCATACTTCTATAAGTATAGGTGGAAACGAGGAAGGTAGAAAGAAAGATAAAACGTCTGGGTGGGGCAGAGTCTCAAGGAAACAGAGAGGAAAGGAAAAGTCTAACATGTCAGCTGCATCCAGTGGGGTCAAACAGCTGTGACAGAGGAGGTTTCCCATAAACTTAAACCTCTATATCAAATCCTACGTGATTTCATACATATATATTTTATGTCTATATATATATATGTATGTATGTATCTCAGAATCAAAAAGTGGATACTGGGAAGAATTATTCCTCTGGAAAAAGATGCCAGCCAAGGCACAATGAAAGTGCATGAAAATGCAGCACATCTTTAAAAATCTGCATATCCTAAGAAAAAATATCATTTTTAATTCATGTGTTTAATAATATCTGAAAGAAGCCAGGAAGTATCAGAAACAAGAACTTGGTTTATTTGTACTACAGCCTAATGGCTATTCACATGGCAGCCGCAAGCAAACTCTGTCGAAGCTAGAAGCTTCCTGAGGATGGGGCCCCGTCTGCCCCCACATCCTCAGAGCCTGGACCACAGCAGACACCCAATAATTCACCATGAATGAATGGGGTTAATGAAAATTGAATGAGCTGAATAGGCTTCTGAAGTGGGTTACAACATTTGCCATTTCAACTTTTTGAGACAGAAAAATGGGAAGAAAAGTTAAGATTTGAGCCAACATGGTTCTAGCTCAATACCATTATTGTTAGCAGTAAGTATGTGGTGCTGAGTCTGTGATGAGGGCGAGTAAAGCTGTTAAACACACACGAATCCAGCTGGGAGGGCCTGTATTGCTGCAATCTGCCCTCGATTTACACCCACAGCTGAGTGTAGTCACCACAGGCTGGTGCACTGAGCATGCTGTAGGCGCCAGATGCCACACTGGATACCAAATACATAACAAAAAAATCACTGTCAATAAAGAGCTTACAGTACTGCAAGGTATAACAGAAACAAAAACAAAACAAAAAAAGCAAAACAGCACACAAGGTGCAGTGATACAGAAGTGCGGACCAGGGAGAGGAGCCCAGCGAGGAGGGGTAATGCTGTCTTCAAGGGTGAGGGAGAGCATCGCTTGGAGAACAACCTGGGCGCAGTTTGCAAATCAATGAAGCTGCTAGTGGAGAGAAGTGAGGACAAGCGGGCCAGCAACCCAGGAGGGCGCAGGGCAGGGAGGGACGCCGAGGGAAAAGCAGCAGCATATTTGGTGTGGGGCATTAACAAGAAGATGCCAAACTGGAAAACTGAAAGAGAGACCAGATGGGGAAGTAAGAGCAGAGAGATTTGAGAGTTGGTGAGAAACTAAGATAAGGACAGGACTTTGCAAACAAACTGAAGAATTTGGACTTCGGCCTCAGAACGATGAGAGACCCCTACCTGTTTCAGGCACAGGGTCAATTTCAGGAAGGTCTTATGGGCTTGAAAACACCCTTGACTACCTGGGCTTCTGAACTGTCCCTCTCCAGACTGGAGTCCTTACTGTTATCACTCAAGTGGGCACTGAGCGTGTGCTGTTACTATTAAAGCTTAAGTGTGCAAGACTTGATTATAATAATTTCACACATACCAGATGGCCATGGACCGTTTCTCAGATTAGTTTGTATTTCTCCAGAATTTCCCAAATATTCCCAGTTCAGTATCTGTACCTAACACCTCGCTCCTCAATGCCAGACGCTAAAATCCAATTACCTGATTAACATCTTCCTGTGGCTTTTTCAGACACTTCCAGGTGAGCTTTTCCAATTACCTGATTAATATCTTCCTGTGGCTTTTTCAGACACTTCCAGGTGAGCTTTTCAAAAACTTACTTCATCATCCTTCCTCCAGACCCGCTTCTCCTCCTGCGTCCCTCGTTTAGTATACGGTATCGCTATTCCCTCGGTTGGCCCAAGCCCAGAAACCTGGGCATCACCCTTGATCCCTCTTCAATTACCAACATCTCCCAGATCCCGACTCCTCTCCAGCCCTGTGCTACCCCTGTGATTAACCCCACCTTTGTCCTCTCTTGCTCCAGCCAATCGTTCTCCAGGCATGGCCAGAACACTGATGTCTTTATAAAATGACAAATCTGATTACATCCCTCTCTAGAGCAAAACCCTATAATTCCTATTGCCTTAAGACAGAGTCCAAAGCCTTAAACTTAAAAGGTCTTTCAACCCTTCATTAGCCAGGCCAGGATTATCTCTTTAACCTCTTTACCATTCTCCTCCTCCCAGTCCACACTGAGACTATTCTGAATTCTTTCCAGTTCCTTCAATGTGCTATTCATTCCTCCCTCCCTCAACCCCAACCAAAGACCCTCACACAGTCTCTTTATGGCGTCTCCACCATTAAGACTCTTGGTTCCATGAACACAGGAAGGTATGTGTCTGGCTCCTCGTGACCTGGAGCCTGGTACAAAGCTAGGGGCCCAGTAAATATTTTCTGAATTAACAAATGAATATGTATACAGTTGGAGTTTATTCTGAATGACTTTTTATTTTCCTCAGACTATAATTTCAAGCTTTCATTAATTTGCTTGTGATGAAAACAAAAGCTTTGACGAAGATCAAATTCTAGAGAAATACACACAAACATACACACACGAAGCTCTCTGTCAACAACACGTTCCCCTTTACCCACTTCCGTATTCATTACTCCACACTCTGTGATTAAACATGTGATATGACTGAAAATATAAATACTGAAATTGTACAGTGTGCAATGTACAAAAATAAAGCAAAAGGTCAGGGTGGGATTTGAGGAAGGGAATGTGGGCTGGGCTAGCACACACAGACAAAACCAAGAATTTTTACCATGAGGAATGCATAGGTGTGCAGTAGGCACACAGGCAGGGTGGGTTTGCCCGCATCAACATACCTGTTGTTTTTCTGAGGCAGTTGCTAAAAACAGACAGAATTTTTTTTTCTTTTAAGGATCTAGAGCCCAGATCTAGAGTCTAAGATAAACAACATGTGTCCTGACATCTCAGCGTCTTTGACTTTTGGAATCCTAAAGTTGACCATCCACAGGCTGTTCCAGCTGCCAACAGGTGACTGTTCAGAATGAGATCACCGTGTGTGCCCCGAGACAAGAAGAAAGTCTTCAACCCCTAAGACTGAGCTCCATCCTTCACTGAAGTGACCCTGACCTTCCAGAGGCCAGTCATGCCACCAGACAGCCCCCTCTCAGGCAGGAATGGCCCCACTGTAGCTCTGCACACAACCCCTTTTCCCTGGGCCTGGCTGGTCTAAGACCCCAACAGACAGCAAGTCAGAGCTGTAGGGGCTTGTCCCCCTTATATCACGTATTATGTCACCTCACCCCAGGACTATCATTCCTGTAAAGATGGTTAAAGAGAAGATGTGCTAGACCCAAGAAGAACATGAAAGGTATTTTGATACTCTCAGAAACAAGCCCAATTTGGAATACACAGTACTTCTTGGACAGCTCTCCCTTGAACCTTAGAGAGAAACCCTACGTAGAACAGCCAGGCAAGCTGACGCAGGTTAGGGTGGGTCTTGCCCTGCTGCCACCCTTCCAGAGGAGAATTATTTTGTTATTTGAAATCATACGAATAAGATCCCGTGGCTGCTGTTGTTACATGTGGGGAAAACTGTTCAGATTCAAGATATCTGGCATGTACATGGTTCAGAGGAAGTCGGTGTTTTTTTTAAAGAAATGTGCACAAATTCCCAAACACTGTTTGTTTCCAGAACAATGTAAAACATTAGCCAATAGACCTAGAACTGGTCAAGTATGTTCTAGGCAGAAGAGAGTTAAGAGTCTGAGATACATCCATTTATAATCTTAAAAAATTCTCCCTATTGGTCTTATTAAGACAAAAAATAAGGGGGGGGACAGGGCGGTGCCTGTGGCTCAAGGAGTAGGGCACCAGCCCCACATACCTGGGGAGGTGGGTTCAAACACAGCCCTGGCCAAAATTGCAAAAAATAAATAAATAAAAATAAAATAAAGGGACAAAGAGCCAACAGAAAGAAAAACATACTTTGCAATTCTGTTTCACTACAGTAGACAATCAGGGAAACAGATGATAAAAGGTGCCCCCGTCTTCAATGTACAGACTCAGTTGCCTTTGAAAGGCATAATGTGAACCACCCAGTTACAGCACCAGTTGCCAGTGGAGTGTTCAGCTGGTTTAATAAGGTTCTCTAAAGCAAAGTTTCTTATTGACACCAGGCCATGGACTAGGTATTAGAATCAGCTGGGAGACGAGTAGATAAAGCAAATGAGATACCCAGACACGGTGGAATTCTAATCCGCATACAAAGAACAAATCCTGCCACTGCAGGACAACACTGGAGGATAGCAGATTAAGTGAACAGCTGGGAACAGAAAGACAAACTCTGCAAGTTCTCCCTCATGGCTGGGGGACAGGCGGAGTCGATCCCATGGAGGTAGAAAGCAGGGTGGAGGACACTAGAGGCTGGAAGGCGGAGGTGGTGGGGGTGGGGGAAGGGCGAGGGAGGTCTATTAAAGAATGCGACTACAGCCAGACCGGGGCAGTGAGCTGAGCTGCTCTACACCACTGTGGGGTGACTAACTTAACAGTAAAATAGTTTCAAAGAGCTAAAAGGAGGCTACTGAAAGTTCTCAACACCAAGAAATGATACATGTCCAAGATGACGGAAATGCAATGACCCTGATCTAGGTATCAAAACATCACTATGTACCCCATGAATGTGTAATTATTTCTTTAACATTTTAAAAAGACAATGTATATACTGGGAGAAAATATTTGCAACTCACATATTCTATAAAAGACTTATATACAGATTATAAAAAACAAAAGAAAAAATTTTAAATAAAAAATTGATAATCTTACCTCAACTTGCTGACATGGCTTTTTGAAGAACTATTAGAGATGTATTAAGAGCATTACAAGAAAGAAAGGAGTACAGTGGTTTGATGGGTTTGCTTTGGCCATTATATAACTGCATTGACTAACAAGTAAGTAGCCAGGTACAAACTTTATTTGCCAAGGACGAGTAGATATTACTACTCTTTTAAGTCTTTCATATGCCATTTCTGGAGTATAAAATATTAATGATTTGAATCTTACTTATTTGTATAGCACATTAATGCTTTCAAAGCCCATTCACAAGCCAGAGACCTCCAAAAAATATCATCAGAAAAAAGAGGTACCTAACACAAAAGCTCACAACTGCGAAGGTATAAAGGATAAAAAAATAAATTGTGTTGGCTTGGTGCATGTAAAAGCTCAGTGTTAGAGTGCCGGCAACATATACCGGGACAGGTGGGTTGAACCCAGCCCGGGCCTGCTAAACAACAATGACAACTACAACCAAAAAATAGCCGGGCGTTGTGGCAGGCGCCTGTAGTCCCAGCTACTTGGGAGGCTGAGGCAAGGGAAATGCTTAAGCCCAGGAGTTGGAGGTTGCTGTGATTTGTGACACCACGTCACTCTACCGATGGCAACATAGTGAGACTCTGTTTTAAATAAATAAATTGTGGACTAACTGAACTCTAGATTTATGGATCACAGACATTAAATCTAACTAAATATGTGTATGAAGGGACATAGTAAAAACCATTTATTCATTTATTTCATTTGTTCAGCTAATTCTCTACATGATTTTTCTACGCTTCATACAACAATATTATTACTGTTTTTATCAAGCACAAAAACATGTCGACAGATGCAATTAGCCATCTTCCACTACTGCTTTGAAGAATGCTTAATTCAACAAAAGTTTTGATTAATTACATGAAAAACAGAGAAGGGCAATACTCTTGTGAGTGTATACTCACTATAGCAAATAAATTGTTAATATAGTATTTTATAGAGTATAAAATCAGATGACAAGCACTCCAAAATTGCTTTTTATTGAGTTTCTTAAGACATACCTTTTTTTTCTGAAACAGAGTCTCACTCTGTCACCCTAAGTAGAGTGGCATAGCATCATAGATCAAGTCCTGGGCTCAAGCAATTTTCCTGCCTCGGCCTCCTGAGTAGCTGGGACTACAGGCAACCATCACAATGCCTGGCTAATTTTTCTATTTTTAGTAGACACAGGATCTTGCTCTTGCTCAGGCTGGTCTCTAACTCCTAAGCTCAAGGGATCCTCCCACCCCAGCCTCCCAGAGTGCTAGGACTAGCATCAGCCACCACGCCCAGCCAACAACATACATTCTTAGAAGTTCTTCTCATTCAAAATCTGTATCTATTGCTTAGGAGCAATGCTGTCCAGGGATGCAAATGTGGCCACAGTCAGCCTGTCTGTCCCCATACTACTCACTTAGTTTTTCAGTAGGTTTCACGTCTATCTTCATGACTTTTACACATTGTTGCAAAATAGACAGAACTTCATCTTACATTTCACAACTTATTTACTGATTTCATGTATTGTGATGTCTATTTTATCCTTGTTCTAACCTTTGCATATTTCCCCTGCGATGTTAAGACTAGTATGTTCGAAGACCATGGTGAGGAGCACACATGCTCCCTCCAACTCAAGTCAAACACACACAAAACCTACACTCATGCAGGGCTTCATAAGCATCAAGGAGTCTTCCTCCCTTTGTCCTTCCTCCTGCCCTCCTCTGGCCCTCTGAGTAGAGCCAAAGAGCTCATTGTAAGGGGTAGGGAACCTGAGGCCTTCTGACTTCAAGTTTCCTCAAGGCCAGACAGAAAGCATATCCAGAGTGCTGTGAATAATCACCTTTCTAGAACTTCCTGATGCCTGCCAAACATCCATTCCCTCTTGCCTCCTCCAAAATGAGAATGAACATTATAGAACCACATGAAATAGATCATGTCAGGTAAAATCAACAGCCCAGCTCAGATGTGGAAGGCAAGTATTCCCACTAACCATCTACTCCTCATAGGACTATGCCAAGCCAAACCCAAATTCTGGCTTCAGGACACAGGTGGGGACTCTTTCCAACTAGTGGGAGGTATCCACAGGGAGCCACCTGATGCCAGGAAGAGGAAATGGGAGAACGGCAGGTCTCCTAAACAATTTAGATCTAAAGTAAAGAAAACCTGGAAAGGAAAACAAACCACTGCTGAGAAAACAAATGAATAAGATCAATCTAAATCAGAAAAACAATCAATGAAAGAAGCAAAGTTAAGAAGCAAGGTCAGGCTGAACGCCCTGTCGGAGAGTCAGGATTAGTCCAGTTTTATTATAAAATTATGACAATGTAAAACATTCCATAATGTCAATAGAAAAAGTTGCATGCATGGCCTCAAATATAAAATTGAAGTCCAATTCTAAAATAAGGCCTTCTTTTTAATTTATTAAGAAAATATTAAGTATTTACTTTCTCCCTATTGAGTGAGAACAGTAGTCCCCACCCTTTTTGGTATCAGGAGCTGGTTTCATGGAAGACAATTTTTCCACAGATACTATGGAGGGGTGGATTTGACAGGAGGTGGAGCTCAGATGGTGACATGAGTGATGGGAGTGGCTGTAAATACAGATGAAGTTTCACCTGCTCACCACTCACCTCCTGCTGTGGGCCTGGTTCCTAACAGGTCACAGACTGGTACTGGGCCACAGCACAGGGATTGGGGACCACAGAGTTAGAATATCCTCTACAGTGATCACAGTTGCTCAAAGACAAGCATTTGGCCTTTCAGGGGAGACAAATCAGCTGTGCAATCAATTTCTGCTGAATTGACTGAATGAGTAAACAAATTTCTATCTGCCTTTCTTCTTTGCTGAAAAAATATACAGTAGAATGAATTAATTAACAAGTAACATGAAAGCGAGCAAAAAAACACATAGGGTAAACCACTTAATCTCGCCGGCAAGCTCAGACTAATTTATTTACATGAATGAAGACAATGGTCTGAGTCCACATAGATAAGATGGATGGTGGATGCACCCCAGGAGTTCCAAGGAAGAAAAATCTCGGTGGGTGGTATCAGATCTCCCTCTTCTCTACATGTACGCCCAGGTTGTGTTTCCTGACTTCACTATCTCTGGGCCTTTAATAGATTTACAGTCAATATTCTTAAAATTCTTTGCACATTATGGAGAAAACGTGTTAACATTATAATGGCCAAAGGAACTGTGGTGAGTCTGGTGGTAACTTGGCTCATGTACAATTAGCAGCACCTCAAAGGGCTTCTGTTCAGACTTAACTTTCTAAACATCTTATTTTTCCCTTGTGCTTAATGTCAGAGTTGCCACAAACATTCTTTGAAGAAGTCATAGTAAAATATTAAATAAAACAATTCACAGTTCCCTGGTGATTTGAGAGGTACCAGCTCAGCACTGAGCTAGACGAGCTTGAAGCCTGCCGGGGCTGCTTTCCATAAGGGAGAGCTTCACTCCACCTGGTCCCAACACACACTGGGTGCAGGAAGGTGCTGCTATCTGGCCCAGTGAGACACAGAGCTCAGTTCCACCAGCACTGCTGATCTGCAAAGCTAAGGTAAAGAACCATGTCTCGGTCCATTTGTGATGCTATGGCAAAATATCTCAGACTGAATAGTTTCTAAGAGGCAGAAATTCATTTCTCATAGTTCTGGAGACTGGAAGGCTGACATCAAGTTGCCAGCTGATTCCAGGTTTAGTGAGGGCCCACTGTCTCCTAATGGTGCCCTCTCGCTGGGTCCCTTGGCTTTCGTGATAAGGGCACTAATCCCAATCATGCAGGTTCTTCCCTTGTGATCTAATCACCTCCCGTATACCCTCCCATAAATCCCACCTTCCAATACGATTGCTCCAGAGGTTAGGATTTCAAAATTTGGATTCTGGGATGACACAAACACTCAAACCATGGAAAACTGTAAAATATTATTACCCTTTCTAAATGCCCATACATCCTGAGGACCATCTCTCCCTGCCATTTCCAGATCCCCATCTCTACCACACCCCCGTCTCAGAGGAGTGAAATAAATCCTGAAGACCTAAGAAGATATTTGTCAAGGGTGACTTCTCAGGGGGAGGCTCACTTAAGTCCAGGAGTTGGAGGTTACGGTTGAGCTATGTTCACACCACTGCAATACAGCAACAAAGAGAGACCCTGCCTCTAAAAAAGAAAAAGAATGGGCTCGGCGCCTGTGGCTCAGCGGGCTAAGGCGCCAGCCACGTACACCTGAGCTGGCGGGTTCGAATCCAGCCCGGGCCCGCCAAACAACAATGACGGCTGCAACCAAAAAATGGCCGGGCGTTGTGGCGGGCGCCTG
>CAUYRH010154591.1:0-19262 GCA_963574655.1 Perodicticus potto
TCGTTCATTCTTTACGTGGTTTTTGTTTCTAGTCCTTATCTTAAACATTGTTATTGTTATTAAATTTTAAGCCTTTTAAATTCTGTGAAGGCAAAAAGTGGAAACCTAATTAACACATGTATATGTAAAAATAAAAAAAAATAAAGCTCAGTATCTACCAGAATATATTTTATATATGTTTAATAAGCATAAATCTATTTTCAAAAAAGAAAAATATTTTATGCATATTTCAAATTTTTCTAATTGAGTAGACATTATTACTTATATTAATGGACACTACTTTTGTTATTTTCCCTTCAGTTACAAAACTTTAGCGGAATTTTCTAATATATTTTGTTACTGAATTATCCATTTAACAAATCTCAGATATCAATCAAAATTAATAATGAAAATATGAAGAAATAAATCATTTGGTTTTAACATATTCCGTAAATCTTATTTTTGTTTTTTATAGCCTTTTTTTGGTCCTATCATTGCAACATATATATATAGTGCTTAATAGGAGAATAATAGTCATTTTCCATATTAAAAATATTTTCTTGGGCTTGTGAATCATAAAAAATTTTAATAAATGGTATTTTGCTTAAAACACCATTAAAAAAAAGAATAAATAAGAGAGGGTGGTGCCTGTGGCTCAAAGGAGTAGGGTACTGGCCCCATATGCCGGAGGTGCAGGTTCAAACCCACCCCGGCCAAAAACTGCAAAACAGAAAAAGAATAAATAAGAGAGATGAGTCCTCCAAATTCAAGGACTTACAAGGTAGGAAAAGGCAACTGCTTCTCAACCCAAACAGTTGATAATGATGAAATTGATCCTTCGAGCAACAAAAACCTATCAAAACTCGGCTTGGAGGCAAGGATCAGATCCCTGATGGTGGGGCCGGGTGTGGGGCCTTCTAGTTCCTTTCCTTACACTACTTGTCTCAAGATCGCTTAAATAGGTTTAGGGAAAAGGTGTAGCTCTCACTGCTAGGCTCAGGGAGCCTAATTGATAGGGGTGGGAGGACAGGGAGAGGAAAAGGAAGTGGAAAGGAAGAGGGAGTGAGAACAGAGAAACAACGGGTCAAGAGAGCGCAGAAATATAGCAGAAAAATATGTCTAGAAAGGAAGCATGGGAGTGGAGCAAGAAGTCATCCGAGTTCAATTTTGTAAGATACACATTCAATACACGTTCAATCCAGCCTTTGTAGGAAGGCTCCTTCCTACCTGGATTGAATGTGACTGTAGCTATTTGAGACTTAAAATGACTCTTGGACTCAACCCTTTGTAGGCAGAAATTATGCTGAGAAAGCTGCTGAATTTCTAAGGCAGGCATATTCTTCAATGCCTACTTCATACAAGGCCAAAAGGACCTTCCCAAAGGGGGAACCCGAGAATCCTGGAGCTGGATGAACAGGGGAGCTCCTCCTAGGCAACCCACAAGGAACAGATTTAGGGGACATTTCTCACCTGGGTTTAAACTTCAGCCTAGTCTGACATCGAAATTTTTTCAGGCCAATGACTGCTGTGTGCTTTCCATTCTTCCTACTTTTTTTTTAGGCTAGTCCAGTGAAGCAGTGGGAGTGGAGAAGAACAAAGGAGTCTGTAACTGGTTGTGATCAATTAGAGTTTATTGAATTTATCCTGACTCTTCTAACACCGGACAAGTGTGTGTGTGTGTGTGTGTGTGTGTGTGTGTGTGTGTGTGTGTGTGTGTGTACCTGGAGAGGGCCAGGTCTCTGGGTCAGGAGAAGATACATAAGACCTGTTGTAGAGACAGCTGCTTGCATGTTACTCCCCAACACAAGCGCTTCACCCAGAGATCTAGGCTTTGAGGTTAACACCAATGAGTCTTTTCCCTTATTTTCCCTCAGAGGAAAAGGTGTGAATGCATTTCGTATGCAGGAAGGAGGGTGATTGTTGTATATGGTGAGAGATAGGGTCCTGTTTCATTCTCCTGCAACATGAGTATCTGATTTTTCCAGCACTTCCCCCACTGACACCTCTTTTAAAGTTAGGCTTAAGTATATAACATGTTTTGGCTAATTAAATGCAAACAAATGTTGTATGTCCTTTTTGAATACCACTTTTTTATTGTTATAAAAACATATAAGACGAAATTTATCATTTTTAAGTGTACAGCTCAGGAGTATTAAGTACACAACATTAATGTGAAACGGAGATCTCTAGAACTTGTTTTTTATTGTTTCAGGTTATTTGAGGATGCAACCAATAAGGTCACATTGTTTGCGTTTGTTAAGTAAAGCCCCTGTTTTAATTGTGTCCCACCCACATAGAACGTTTTAATCTTGCAAAACTGAAACTCTGTACCCATCAAACAACTCTGCGCCCCCAACCCCTGGTAACCACCATTTTATTATACTTTCTGTCCCTATGAATCTGATGGCTGTGTGTCCCTCATGTAAGTGGAATCTTAATGGACTGGTTTATTTCACTGAAGACCTGAATGTCTTCAAGGTCTGTCCATACTAGGAAATACCACATTTTATTTATTCATTCATTCATCAGTGGACATTCAGGAGGCTTCTGTCTCTTGCCTGTTGTGAACAGTACGGCTATGGCGAGCATTGACATTAACGGCTGGTGTGTGACTCACCATGTTCCCTTTTCATGCTGCTCTGAGCCGGGAGGAACACCCTGAGATGAGCTTCTCTCAGCCTGGGTCCCCAAATCATTAAAATGAGCAGATAGACATGGAGAGTGAGTAAAAAACAAGCTTTCGTTGTTTTAAGATACTTGGATTTGGGGGTCCTTTTTCTTTCCACAGTGAATACTGATGAGGTTTTTCACATTTAAGACTGAAGTTTAACTCATCCAAAGTTTATATATAGGGAAGAACTTTGGTCCGAGACTCCCATAGTGGGGAAGGTTGCTGTATTATATGAGCCCTCTACTTCTCTGGGGTCTCCTCAGCTTACATCTTCTTCTTAAATTTTTTTCTATTTCTTTTTTCATTCATTCAATTTTTTTTTTCTTTTTTTGGCCATGGTCGTACCCAGGGCTTCTCATTCTTTAGCTAGCCAAAGCCCAGGGAAACCCCAAACCCCTTTTCTCATTCCCTACCCCTTTATCTTGTTTTCTACACCTGACGTTGGCAGCTTCTTTACGCCCTGTGTACCAGACAGAATTAGACTTGGCTGTGAACATCAAACCCCCAAATAACAGTGGCTAAGAAAATAGAAGTTAATTTTTCCCCTCATGTGAAGAACTCAGAGTGGCTATGGTGGTTCCTGGGTTTAAACTTCGGCCTAGTCTGACATTAAAGTTCTTTCAGGCCAATGACTGCTCTCTCACCCTCATTGCAGGCCTTCTATATCTTGGCTAGAGATGCCTGATCCACCTTCGTTCCTCATAGGTGCATTTTGTCCAGCAGGAAAGACAAAAGGGAAATAAGTGCCCACCTCGTGTAAGGTCACTTCCAAAAGCCGTGGAGATCATGTTCATTTCCATCCAGGGTGGAATTTGGTCACATCAGACACATCAGAGGAAGCTGAGTGTAGGGTGTTTATGCCCCAGACACCTGATAGGCTGCAATGGGATAAAGACCTGTTCTCTAGCACTAAGTCCCTTGACTGGCCATCTGACAGCTTTGAGGACAAGTTCTGTAAGGAGGATTTGCTGTGGGAAAGCGTGACTTGTCAGAACACACAACTTCAGAAATATGTATGCTCTGCCAGGATGCTCTGGGCCTCCATGACCTGTGCCCTACACAGGGTCACCACACGGGGACCTCAGATGCTAGAGCTCCTCCCTAGATTTTTTTTTGTAGAGACAGAGTCTCACTTTATCGCCCTCAGTAGAGCACCGTGGCATCACACAGCTCACAGCAACCTCCAATTTTCAGGCTCAAGCAGTTCTCTTGCCTCAGCCTCCCAGGTAGCTGGGACTACAGGCGCCCGCCACAACGCCCGGCTATTCTTCTGTTTTGCAGTTCGGCCGAGGCTGGGTTTGAACCTGCCACCTTCGGTATATGGGCCCGGCGCCCTACTCGCTGAGCCACAGGTGCCGCCCTCCTCCCTAGATCTTTGATTGCGTTTACCTATTACCCCAGTTTGGCGAACAACTTTTTCCGGACCAAAGAGAAAAATCTCTATGGAGGTTTCACGTGTGATTTTGACCCTAAAAAAAACTATAATAAATTGTAGCTTGAAGGTGAAGATTATCTGATGTTACAGCAGAAAGATTAAAGGAGCTTTAAGCCTACAGTCTGAGAATCGGCATTGTCCCAAGTGTTGTGACCCATTTGAAAAATATCCATATTGGCTACTTCCTCCTCCATGGAAACTCCCTTTAGAGTAAATTGTCCAATGTGCTGGTGTCTTTAGACTGGAGAGGTGACCCTCACCTCGGATGCTGTTGCACCCCTTCTTTCTTATCAAAGATATGAAAGCCTTGTGTCCTGCTGATGTTTTTCCTCTGTCAAAATGGCAAAATTAAAATGAATGGCATTCTGTTCCACGTAGGATAGGGAATATTGTGGTAATCACTTTCAACTTTAACTACAAAAAATATGGTAAACTAAGTCATTTTTTAAAAGCCAGATATTGAGTGAAAAAAATGCTAAAGGAACTAAATTCAAGACACTGGGCAAATCCTAGACATTTACATAAATACATAGTAATGATAGCAATGTAATCAAATATTTGAAAAAAATGACTCAAAACTGTTAGTTTCCCAGCAAAAGTAAAGTAATTAAAAAATTAATTTCTTAAGCATTATTTTTAGTAAACTTCACTTTAGACTTTTGCTTAATAAAGAATATAACTTTTAACTTAGATGCTGAATTTTATTCAGGAATTAGTGACTTTTTTAAAGCACTTGATGTAACTAATAATGGATCAATTTTTTTTTTTTGCTGAATTAAATAATACAATTAAATTATTTTTATTTAACTTTCAGAGTCCATCTAACCCATAAAAGTGTGAGGAACGAATATAAACAGGAGTCACAAGGTCAAAACCAACCTGTGTCCACCCACAGGCCGCTTCTCAAAGTGTCACGTTGCGTCTAAACAGCCAAGCAAGAGAAAGTCCAGGATCACAGCCATGTGCTTTTGTAGCATTCGTCTGTCATGTGTTTTGTGTACTTCATGTGAATTCAGTATCACTGATGCTCGCGTGAAACCCTCCTCCCCAATCCTAAACCCAATAAGAGGAATTAAGTACCATTAAGGAATGAGATTTTATCAGGTATGGTTGAGCTTTGGATAGCCACATACCACTGTGATATTACAATTTTTTTAGCATCCCCCAAGAAATAATTTTTGCCCAATTGTGTGCAGTAGTACTCCCATTGAGAATGTATAGTGTAAATGAATTTAAACCACTGAGGTATATATTTATAAATTAATTTTTGAATATACATTTGTAAGAAATGTAGAAAGATATGCTTTCCCTTGAATTATATAATTTAAGTTTTTTGTTTTTTTAATGTGGAATTTTGTATGTACAAGGGATAACCCTCCCTTACCTTCAAAAAAACTATTTTTGTAATTTGATTACAGAAGTTAGGAACCCAGAGCTCATTTAATAGAAATTCATTTTGGAGTGTACTTTTCCTAGGGACCTCAGGTATCAGCTTGTGCTGTACTGCCTGGCCTGGCATCTTTGAATAATTACAAAGTTAGCCATGGGGTATTGTGAGTGATTTTCAATATTTCAAAATGCCTAGACAAAACCATACTCTTGCTGGACTTTTTTTTCCTCCCCTAACATGCTCAATCATATAATCCTTCTTCCATAAAAATGGGGTATCACTAAAAACTGCCTTGTCTATACAGGGTTTCTTCTGGTTCCATACAAAACAAAGAACTATTTTTTCCAGTTCTTCAAAGTATGATGGTGGTATTTTAATGAATATTGCATTGAATCTGTAGATTGCTTGGGGAAGTAGAGACTTGTTAAGAATGTTGATTCTTCCCAGCCAGGAACATGGTATGCTCTTCCATTTGTTAATGTCTTCTGCTATTTCTTTTCTTAGGGTTTCATAATTCTCTTTGTAGAGGTCCCTCACCTCTTTTGTTAGGTATATTCTTAAGTACTTAATTTTCTTTCAAGCTACTGTGAAGGGAATTATGTCTCTGGTTAGTTCCTCAACTTTGCTGTTGTTGGCATACACAAAGGCTACTGATTTATGGACATTGATTTTGTACCCTGAGATGTTACTGTATTTCGTGATCACTTCCAGGAGTCTTTGTGGTTGAGTCTCTGGGGTTCTCTAAGTATAAGACTATATCATCTGCAAACAGCAAGAGTTTGACCTCTTTTGCCCCCATTTGGATGTCCACAGGAGAGAGAACCCTCCATAAACTGTGCATCTAAGGGACCTAGGCTGCTTGCTCCTTGTGAAAACCTGAGGCCTGATGGTCAGAGGTGGAGTTGAGGCTGTGATGCCACTGCTGGGGTGTGGCTGTAAATATAGGACAGGACCATCTAGTTGTAGGAAAACAAGCTCAGGGCTCCCACTGGTTCTCCATTATGGTGAGTTGTATAATTATTTCATCATGTATCCCAATGTAATAATTATAGAAATAAAGTGCAGAATAAATGTAAAAAAAAAAAAAAATGGAGCATCAATTAGTTGAACAGACTGCATCTCCTAGCCCCACTGCCTGCCCCGTCTGCTTCCTCCCACAGCTGCCTGGTTTTGTTTACTGTCATTCCTAATCCCCCTAGAGATTTGTCAGAATTTTTAACAACACAAAACAAACAAACAAAAAAGAAACAATTATTGCTCAATAAGTGAATCTTTGAAAGTATTTTTCGTAGTTGAAAATTATTAACAGGAGATACTGAATAGTGAAAATGTTTGAACTTCTCTAGTTTAAAAAGGTCAAATGCGGTTTCCAAGGTTGTCCAGCTGGTTAAAAATGGAGGCAGTATTAAATCCCAAATTCTGGCTTACACCTGTTAGATTTTGCAGTACATTAATGCCGTCCTCACAGGGACAGCATCAAACGCTGTTCCCTAAGGGGCGTGAAAGCCATTGTCAGTGGATGGAGGTTTGCACCTGTCTCCAGCCCAAGGCTTGTGAGAGCTGCTTCTCCCGGCCTGCTCATGTGCCAGGGTGTTCTTCAGCCCGCAGCACAGAAAGCTCGGAGGAGAAATGCTATCGCAGCATTTTTGACAGACACCCCAAAGAAGCCATGTTGTCTGTGACCGCTGAGTTGTACTGTGATAACTGTGGTTCACAAGATGTCCCTGAGGCACTGTGAGTTCCCAGGATGGGATCCGATGTATCAAAAGAGTCATTATATTTAGAACGGTTTTAACATTCACTCTGTGTGTTAACATTCTAAGGTGACAACATGACAACTCTCACACAGTTTGTTTAATTGGACTTTTAAAGTAAGATTTCCAGAATGCAATTTAGTAGGATCATATTATTTGTTATTATAGTTTATACTCACATCGGTTTTACTTTTGCCCCATCAAGTCTTTACTATTATGATATGGTTCTCATTGATTTCTTACTTAATTGAACTACTCAAGATCTTTAAAACACAATTAATTCATAGATTATGCATTCATTCAATGAATTCATTGAAGTACCAGAGTTGTGTTAAGTATCAGAGTTGTGTTAGAAACCAGGGAAATATTGGTGGAAAAAAATTAATTGTAAAAAAATTAACCGTAAAGCTTAGAGAATATAAAACTAACAGTATAAATAAATACAAAATTACAGTTGTGATAACTGTATTCAAGGGAGGGTGGGGCTGAATCATAGTTTATTAAAAGCAGATTTGGTGAAATTGGAAATAATGGTAAAGGATTCCTTGTGGAAAGAATGATTAAGCAAAATTCTGAAGAAATAGCCTTTAGGTAAGCAAAGAAGGCAGAGAAGAAGCTTCCAGGCGGAAGAACAGTGTGTTCGAGGTCCCCATGGCATGAGTGTGGTTTGATGAACTGAAGGCTTTTGCTGCTGGAAAGCAGAGAGGGTTGGAAGCTGCCGCAGGACCCGCCTGGGGTTAGGAGCACGTCAGGAATGATTTCCAGGCAGTGTCAGGCATTTGGTTTTATTCTGAGAGCAGCTGAAAGCATTGAAGGAAATGGGGTGATCAGGTTTTATGTTTTAGGAAATCATCTGACATCGTTGTGAAGAACAGATCAGAAAAGCAGGAAAGAGACATTGAGGCTTAGTGAGATATTTTAGAAATAGGGATGTTAATCATTATTTTTTAATTAAATCATGGTTGGGTACATAAATGCAATCATGGGGTACAATGTGCTGGTTTTATATACACTTTGAAATATTTTCATCGAACTGGTTGACATAGCTTTCATGGCATTTTCTTAGTTATTGTGTATAGACATTTATATTCTAGAGCTTGAACTCTCAATAGGAGTGAGATCTCACTCAATAGGGAAAATCTGGTTCATGAGGCGGGCAAAAGAAATCTTAGCTGTACAATAGTCTGTGGTCCCCTAATGCTTAACCAGAACTGACAAAATCTTATTGCTTAGAATTTAATTTCTATTGTTTGGTGTTGGTGTTGTTTCGAGGTATCCCATGAACAGCACTGATGTGGAATTCATGAAAGATAGGCAAAGATGTATGCAGTGATGCAGAACTCTGAGAGATGAATGGGTGTGGCTGGAGGACTTTCTCTTGCACGAATGTCTTGTCTTGAAGGTCCTTCTGCAGGAGATGGCCTCACCTTGGCTGTGGGCTGCTGCTGACCACCTTGGGGATGCTGTTTGTGTTTGATCCTTGTGCTTTTGGGTGTACATTGGGTTTTCAGAATTAAACTAATTTATAGTTTATGATTTAATTGGACAAAAGTTAACTCATCGCTTGTTTTGTCAAATGCTAAAAAGACAAACTGCCAACCATATCTGAATGGCTATCTAGCAGATAAATGAGTTAAAAGATTATCTTATATCAAACAAAACTTAAGTTTAGTAGAAATAATTTTTAAGAAATTAGTTGTTTAGGCAGTGTCTGCAGCTCAATCGGCAGGGTGCCGTTCACATACACCAAGGGTGGAGGGTTTGAACCCAGCCCTGGCCAGCTACCCAACAATGACAACTGCAAAAAAAAGCTACTTGGGAGGCCGATGGAAGAGAATAGCTTAAGTCCAGGAGTTTGAGGTTGTTGTGAGCTGTGACGCCACGGTACTCTACCTAGGGCAACAACTTGAGACTCTGTCTCAAAAAAAAAAGAAAAGAAATTAACTTTTTAGTAGTTTTGCTGGAAAATATAATTTGAATGATGTTTTACAATTTTGATCCCATTGCTGTTATGGTATGTTTCTATAAATTGCTGATTTGCATGTGTAATTTGATATAATTTATTTAAGCATATATGTTATCTTTGAATTTACTCAAACTATTCAGTTTTAAAGTTAAGTTAAATGTTGACAGCTTTAAAACTTTTAATTCACTTTTTAACTTGAAAACTTTACCCCATCCTTCTTAATCCTTCCTGAATAAACCACAGCTGTAGAATCTATCAGTGGGTATTAACATTTCATGGGTGGGGCAATGAGAAAAAAGATGGAAAAATGCTTCTTAGGTAGTGACAATGAAGAAAAGGTTGATAAACACTTGTTTAGTAACGGAAGTAGTAGCACAAAGCAGTGGGCAAGTACCCAGATTTTTTAAAGGTAAATTACTAGGGCTCAGTGTTGAATGTTATTTGAGAGGGGCAGAAGGGAAAGTGTTAATAGGACTGCAGTCTGACTTCAGCAACAACGCTGGAGGCTCTGCCAGCCATGGTGATGAGGAAGCCCTGGAAGGGCACCAGGAGTTTGCCATTTGCTTGTTTATCTTGTAGGATATATTTGTGTGTGTGTGTGTGTGTGTGTGTAGATTGTAGGTTTGTGTGCACACGTTTAATAAAAGGCTCTTGGACATACTGACTTTTAGGTACCTGTGGGAGGCAGAATAAAGACCCCTTCAGTGTCCACAACCTAATCCCTGGGACCTGTGAATAAATTATTTTATATGGCAAAAAGGAATTAAGGTCACAGATGGAACTGAGGCTGTTAATCAACTGACCTTAAGATATAAACGGTAATCACTAGGAAAACTACTAGGAAAATAATTTGGAAGTAGATGGTAAAGTATAACTACTATAAGGGAATTAAACTGTTAGAATAGAAAGATAGATCTATTTAACACAAAAGAAGGTGGTAATGGAGGAACCGAGGATCAGAAAAGACACAGCATACAGAAAATAGAAAAATAACAGACGTAAATATGATTTTATCAATATTAAATGTGGACATGAATTGAGTTCTCTAAAAGACATATTGGTTGATGGGTTTTTAAAATGTGATTCACTTATGCACTGCGTACAAGAGACTCTTCTTGGGTCCAAAGGTGCAAGTAGGTTGAAAGTAAAATGATGGAAGAGACACCTGCAAACGTGACCAAGAGGCAGCTGCAGTGGCCGCACTCATATTCTACCCATGGACTGAAATGGACAAAGATGGACATTTTACAATTTTAAAAGTTCAATCCATCAGAAATACACAACAAATAAAGACGCGTATATGTCCCTGTCAGAGACTTGATATGCACGAAGCAAAAGCTGACAAAATTGAACAAAGGAATAGACAATTCCACAATAGCTGGAGACTTCAGTGCCCCACTTGCCATAATCAATAGACTAGAAGGCAGAAAATCAGCAGGGAAGTGAACTTGAACGATGCTATAAACCAACTACGTGAGTTGACTTCACAGACAACTATATAACGCCCCACCTAACAACAGCAGGAGCATGATTTTTCTCAAATCCTCGTGGAACAGTCATCAAAATAGACCATATGTTAGGCCGTTAAACAACTCCTGAAAATATAAAATAATCAAAATCATACAAAGTATGTCTTTTTGACCACAATGAAATGAAATTGAAAATCAAAAACAGAAGAAAATTTGGAAAATTCACACGTATGTGAAAATTAAGCAATATACATCTAAGGAATCAATGATTCAGAGAAACCTACGGCGGAAATTAGAAAATATTTTGGGAATGAAAGTGAGAACACAGCATAATGAAACACAGAATATGATGACATCAGTGATCAGAGGGAAATTTACAACTGTAGAAACTATATCTTAAAAAAAGTAGTATCTTAAAGAGATAACCCAAATATATACCATAAGGAATCAGAAAAAGAAGAGCAAACTTAACCCAAAAAAAGGACAAGGAAGTAAGAAAGATTAGAGCTAAAATAAGCAAAGGAAGAAAAATAATACAGAAAATCCATGAAACTAAATGTTGGTTTTTTGAGAGCAACAAAATTGATAAATATTTAACTGAATTGACCCAATAAAAAGAGAGAGAAGACTCTCTTTAGAAGACTAAAATCAGGAAAGAAAAGGGGAGGGGGGACACATTACTACTAACCTTACAGAAGTAAAAAGGGTGTTAATGAAATACTGTAAATAATGGTATGCCAACAAATTAGATTACCTACATTAAAATGGACAAATTCTGGCTTGGTGCTCATAGCACAGTGGTTAGGGTGCCAGCCACATGCACCAGGGCTGATGGGTTTGAAACTGGCCCAGACCTGCTAAACATCAATGACAACAATAACGAAAAAATAGCCAGGCATTGTGGCCGGCGCCTATAGTCCCAGCTACTCAGGAGGCCGAGGCAAGAGAATTGCTTAAGCCCCAAAGTTGGAGGTTGCTGTGAGCTGTGATGCCATGGCACTCTACCCAGGGCAACAGAGTGAGACTATGTCTCAAAAAAAAAAGGACAAATTCTTAGAAAGACAAAAACTACCAACACTGAATGGTTATAGGTCTGAATTAATTTTGTATTTCTTCTTGAGTCAATTCAGACCTATAACAAGTAATGAGGTTGAATCAGTAATTAAAAACCTCCCATGAAAGAAAATGCCAAGACCAGGTGGTCTTGTGACCTGGTGAATTCTACCAACACCTAAAGAATTAGCAACTATCCTTCACAAACTGTTCTAAAAAACAGAAGAGAAAGGAATACTTCCTAACACATTCTGTGAGGCCACTATTAACCCTGATACCAGAGCCAGACAAAAAGATCAAGGAAAAGAAAGCTACAGACCAATATCCTTGGAGAATGAATCTCCAACAAAACTCTAGTAAACAGAATCCAACAACATAAAAGGGATTATCTACTAAGATCATCTGAGAGTTACTCCAGGAATCCAAGGTTGGTTCAACATAAAAAAATGAATCATTGTAATACCGAATATTATAGAATAAGGAAAAAAATGATCATTTTAATAGATGCAGAAAAAGCTTTTTACCATATGCAACGACCTTACATAATAAAAATTTTCAACAAACGAAGGGTAATGGAACTTCCTCAAACTAATAAAGGACATCTATGAAAAACACTCAACTGACATACTTATGAACAACTGAAAGATCTGAGATCAGGAAGGCCAAGGACATCTGGTCTTACCCGTTGTTATTCAGTAGGTGAAAAAAGGTATTCAGATCGAGAAGGAAGAAGTAAATTTATCTCTACTTGCAAATGGCATGATCACATAGAAAACCCTAAAGAATCCATACAAAAAAAGCTATTAGAGCTAATAAATTCAGCAGGTTTGCACGATCTATGTACAAAAGTGAGTTGTAATTCTATACATTAGCAATCCAAAAATGAAATTAAGAAAACATTTCCACTTGTAGTAGCATAAAAATAATAAATTATGTAGGAATAAACTTAACTAAATAGTTGGAAGACTTGTGCAGTGAAGACTACAAGACATTGCTGAAAGGAATTAGGTGTAAATAAATGGAAAGATGCCATGCTCTGGGATTAGAAGCTTAATATTACTCAGATGGCAACACCTCTCCAATTAATAGTATTGTAATTACAGATACAATACAATCTCTATCAAAATTCCACCTGCCTTTTCTTTCAGAAATGGACAAGGTGAATCTAAAATCCACACGGAATGCAAAGGAACCCAGAGTCATCAAAATAATTTTGAGAAAGGACAAAGTTGGGGAACGCATACATTGATCTCAAATTTTACCTCAAAGAAACAGTAATTCAAATGGTGAGATCGTTATGTGGTGTGGTCACTGATTTTTTACAAGGGTAATAACATTCAATGAGGAAGAAATAATCTTTTCAACAAAGAAAAGATTGGTGCTGGACAGTGTGATTCGTACTTGCAAAAGAATGAATTAATTAGAGAAGGGAAGTTTACTATGACATGTTTGTAAAATGCAAATAGACTACACATCTCCCTCACATTCTGATTTTAATAGTCTTTCATTTTAAAGCGTGATAGTTACAAAATATCTGTTTTAAAGCTTAAAAGAAAAACAACAAAAAGGCCTAGAAAAAAAGCCTTACCCCTCTCCTTTTTATTTTGAGGTTAATAATCCTGCTCACTTTTCTATGTAGGATTACTAGATTTTATAGCTCTCTTACCAATGGCGTAAACATTCAAATGAGAGTGTTGAATATTGAGAAAGTGAGATCTTTTTTGAGGAAGCAGACAGTGAAACAAGACGTGAGGGATGTCTCTGGGCAGAGACAGGGGCTCCTGCCAAACTCCTTTCCTCCCTGTTACAGTCCACAAATATGTGTGTGGTTGTAACTGAGCTTCCCGGAGGCCCTATTCCATCCCAGAGGCTGATAAAAAATGTGCCCCTTTAGCTACAAATGGAAATCTCAGAGCATGTGAAGCATAGCAGCCAGGAGAGCATCCTGGGGAAATAACCCAGCAACAATCAGAATGTTATAAACACAGCAACCCAGTAACCAAAACATAACCCAGACAGACTGCGGAGCCAAGGAAAGAAGGAAGCACTCTGGGCGGAGTGAAGATGCAGCAGAAGAAGGCAGCAATATCGCAAGGCTGGTACCTGCTCACTCGTATTTGGCAGATGCCTCCTGTGCTAATGCTTTGCCAGCACCTAGGAGTTCAAACTTGAATAAGAAATAGTCCATGTCTTAAATGACATATGGCATTATGTACTTTTAAGCCCCAGCAGTACAATGTGATAAACGCTAAGATAAGGCTTCTGCAGTGTACTGTGGTGGCACAGAGGAGTTGGGGAGTTTGGGGGCACATTAGAATGTCTTTTGGACTTTTTTTTTATTAAGTCATTTGTACATAGATCATACATACATTTATGCAATTATGGGATTCGATGTGTTGATTATTTGTACAAATTGGAGAGCTGGCATGCTGCTAATCAACATAGCTTTCACCTCTTTTACCCAATTACAGCATTAAGACATTTATGTTCTACACCTGATAGATTCAACTTGTACTTGCAATGTGCTCCATAGGTGCGATCCCCCCACTAACCCTCCAGAGACTGGAGCAGAGCCTCCCAATGGTGATACAGACATAGGGATGCGTGTGGGGAGGAGATGAAGTCTCAGGTTTGGAGAAAGCCATGAGGGTATAATGAAAACAAGTGCAGAGCCCCAGGGCGTGTGGACATTGACATGAGTACACAGCTCTGCGGTGCTGGATGTGGGGAGAAAGAAGCTGGATGGAGGTAGAAGCAAGCCCGAAACGGAAGGAGAAAACAGCAAGAAGGAGCCGATGGGACATGGCTCTCAAAAGTGTATGTTGAGTCTGGAAAGGAGGGGTCACTGGGTGTTCGTCAGAGCGGCTTGGAGCAGTGCTCAGAGGAAGTCGTGAAAACTGAGGAAAGAGGAAGAGCAAGAAGTATTTTCATGGTATTGTAAAGAGAAATCCAGCAAGCTTTGTATCCGAACAGCACACTGATAGGGGCTTCATGCAAGTGTTGTAGTAACCATTTTAGGCTCTGTTTCACTCAGATCTCCATCATTCCCACGAGATCTGTGGTCAAACCCCAAGAAGCAGGAGGTTCGGTGAAGTGAAGACACACTCTGAGCAGTTATCACGTGCAAGGTCCTCTGTGTACATGGTTTCACTTAAATCCCTCAAAACTGTTCAGGGAGTTCCCGTTTTTAGTTTAAGAGTCAAAGGAATGCTAAAAGTGAGGTAGGAGTTAGTGACATTGCCTACTAAACTCAACTATTAGCACTTTGATTTTATAGGCTCAGCCTTTCATTTCTCATGTTTATGAATCTTCCAGGTTTTGGAAAGCCTCAGGCACTGGCTTTCGGGGATCCACCTGAGTACATCTTTTAGGGTCTCCCCCACCTTGTCTTGCAACCTGCAATACGGGAGCATCCCCACCCCCACCTCCCGTCTCAGCTACCTGTCACTGGCGCTCCTAGCTTACCACTTAGCTGATCTCTCTTCTGCTAGTCTCAGGGGGTCCTCAAACTTCTTTATTTTGTCTTTTGATCATAAACCCCAAAGATCACGTGGCATCTACCTAGAACCCAGGGGCAACCCTACCATGATTTTAGTCTGCCTGGAAAGATGCACTGTGAGCAACTGGTTTGGATCATTTACCTGCCACTCATATATTCTTATTTCATATCAGGTTGAACTATATGAAACTGCCATTTTTGGATTTCAGAAAAATTGAGTGTTAGCAGTTTCATGTAGGCTTTCGGTGATCATGGACTGGATATTTGTGTTCCCCCAAATTTCATATGCTAAAACCCTGACCTTCCAAGGATATTGTATCAGCAGTTAGGGCTGTTGAGAGGTATTAAGATAAGATGAGATTCTGAGGGTGGGGTCCTTGTGAATGGGATTAGTGCCCTTCTAAGTGTCATGATAGACTTGTCTCCCTTCTCTGCTCTTCACCAGGTAGGGACACACTGAGAAGCAGGCAGTTTGTAACCGTCAAGAGGGCCGCACCAAAGCCTGGCCATGCTGGCATCCTGGTCTCAGGTTCCCACCTGCAAAACTGTGAGAAACAGGTTTATGCTGTTTGTAAGCAACCCAGTGTATGGTATTTTTTTTTAGCAGCTGAACCTGACTGACGCAAGCTTCATGGAGCAAGGGATCGGAATACTGAGTCTTGGTGCTTCTCTTTGATTTAATGCTTATGCGATTTTTGTGTATTTTAGTTCCATTTCTTTTCTTTCTTTTTTTTTTTTCTTCCTGTAGAGACAGAGTCTCACTTTATCGCCCTCGGTAGAGTGCTGTGGCATCACAGCTCACAGCAACCTCCAACTCCTGGGCTTAGGCGATTCTCTTGCCTCAGCCTCCCGAGTAGCTGGGACTACAGGTGCCCGCCACAATGCCCGGCTATTTTTCTGTTTTGCAGTTTGGCCCAGACCCGGTTTGAACCCGCCACCTTTGGTATATGGGGCTGGCGCCCTTACTTGATGAGCCACAGGCGTCGCCCTTAGTTCCATTTCAAAAATTTTTATTTATGTGTTATTAAGGTCAGTCTACTATTTTAATGTCTAGGAGAGGTGTTAATTTTTATAAAACAGGACCCCCAAATTGTGTATATTAATTGAGGCTCTTCTTAAAAGTGGTCTGTTGTTTAGAGGGTACATATTTAAGAAGCTGAGTTTTTATAGCATGGTTTTTGAACTAGGACGCTATCAAGAATGGTCTTCTTAGGCCACAAGTGTGTAGCTCCAGACCCTTTCATTGATCTCTGTACTGCTATGTCCTTATGCAAATTCACATCTGGAGCTAAACCTTAACCCATTTCAATTTTCAAGCAACACATGGATAAAATTGTATTTTCTTTAAATATCACAAACTTTGTGTTCATGTTGACTTAAAATGTTAAGATTAAATCACATAGCCAAGATGCCTACTTTTTATTTGGTTTGAAATTTCATTTAAATACTATCTTATTTCCTAGAAACTAAGTCTCTTAAATCAGAAAGTCGATTTTATGTTGTACTCTAAAATCGAGCTGTTAGATTTTAAAAGTTCACCAAACACGAACAGAATGTTAGGACCACCTTCATATGATTCTGAAATAGAATAAAAGAATTTCAAACCAGAAGGTCATTGAATTCAAATCCCAAGTCTTATAAACAGCTCTTTAGGGGTAAAGGTATAATGGTTAATGTAAATATTCCTTATACTTAAAAAACTTCTAACTCATCTAACTTTAACTTCAGTCTGTTTATCCTAACTGTAATCTCTTGTTCCATTGGAAATGTATTTAATTCGCTTCCAATTAATAATCATTCCAATCTTTTAGAGAAAGTATGATTTCCCTTTTAAGGTCACCTTCCTTCTATGAGTTTGATATGTGGGGCTGTTGAGGGTGGGGAGAACAAACAATATCCTTCCATTCCTACTTTTGCAGAATTGGTATTAAATCTAGAAGGGAAGAGATAAAAAGACTGAAATATCTGTAAAATATTCCGAAGTAGAGTTATTTAAGAAATGATTTCTTATTAACAAATTCAGAAAAATAATGCATTGGAAAGAGGAATGTGTAACTGGCTGTGGAAATGGTCATTTGCTGAAAGTAAGGCGAATCTCTTTCATCAGAAGAAGGAAATGGTTGCATGTGGGCTGGTAGTTGTAGGAAAACTCACAAGTGTCACATGAACAGAGGTGTGAAAGCGTACATATCCAGCTCTAGCCTGGAAAGTAAGGGGGCTAGGTGAAGGCTGAAGGGCTGCAACTTACCAGGGAATATGGCCTCTCTAATGGTTTGGGAATGGAGTCTTATACCAGAATTTAAAATCCTTAGCAAATTGTTATAACTGAGGGAGGGAGAAGCCTTGGTGATGGGCCTTGCTTGTTGAAATTTGTCACGAAGCAAATACAACTGGGTGAGTAAGATGAGATTCCAGAGCATAAAAGGAAGTGGGATGGCAAGCCTTGGCTTTCGTATCTGTGTGTGACCTTATTGTCTAGGCAGAGAACGTTAAACCTGGAAGTGACCTTGAGAACTTCTGCTTTTACCATCCCCTTTTCAGATGGCGAAGTGGAGCCCCAGAGAAAAGCTGTCTTCGGTTTTGCTTTGGGAGGAGGAGGGGGTTTGTGTTTTGCCATCACTATTGTGTTGCTAAGGCACTATCATAATGAAAGAAATGCCGTGGTTGCCTGTAAATGCACACAAATGAATACTGTCATTATCATTATTATTTTCACTGAGCATTTCTGAAGAAAGCTCTCACAGCCACACCAGCTGAAAGACTCAAATGATTCCATAGAAGCCTGAGGACCAGACTCCAGATCAAACCTCTCACTGGCTTGATTTCCTCATCCAGCTCCTGGCCACCGACTTTCTTAGCGGGAAATGATTTTGACCTCCCTCAACAAGGGCGTGCATAGTGTGGGTTTTCTGACCCTCCCCTGGAAGTGGCACGGAGAATCTGGACTGTCATTCTCCTTTGTAAGTGAGAGGCCACGACAGCAAGAGAGAGAGTCAGGTACCTCCAAATCCTTGGATTTCCTAGTTCCCCTTTTGCAAGTTCTCAGGGTTGAGTGTGGTCAGCCGGGCGCTGAGGCAGGCCCCTGCTGAACACCCTGACCGTGCTCTTGTCAGCAGCAGTGCCCAGCTTCCAGCCAGTGGTCACTCCTCTTTGCTCCTGGTGACAGGATCTTCTTGGGGCTACCCCCGTTGCTAGGCAGAGCTCTTAAGCAGAAGCAGCAGCACCATCAGAGCCTTCCACGTCCCACGCTCAGCTCTTTGAGCAACAAGACAGCCCTCCATTTTTCTTTATGAAGACACCCATGGCCCAGTTCCTACTGACTCAAGCAGTGTAGATGCCCATGGCCCAGTTCCTACTGAATCCAGCAGTTTTCCAGTCAGATGCCCGGAAAGTAATTGAATTACTGCAAGAATAAGTGAGTCAACATGTACATGAATATGTCTGTAAGAAATAGTAATGGTTATTGTACTCTGTACCTCGAACTGTGCCAAGCCCTTTGCATCCATTATCTCATTTAATCTTCACAAAAATACTGAGGTCGGTGTAATGATCACCCCCATTATTCAGACAAAAACCTCAGCTTCAGAGAGGTTCAGCACATTACTTCAGATCATCAAACTGGGGAGTGGATAAACTGGTCTTCAAATCCAGCTCTTTTGAGTGCCTAAGTGTTATACAACTTATAAGAGATTCTTGTTATTTTTATCTTTTCATTATTTTTCGACACTGAAAGTACCCCAACTATCATTTGACTGGTCTGTGATATGGTATTTTTAATGAGTTCTTTCAAGATTCTTGCTCAAAGCTTTTTAAAAATGTAGTAGAGAGTGGCTCGCGCCTGTGGCTCAAGCAGCTAAAGCGCCAGCCGTGTACACCTGAGCTGGCGGGTTTGAATCCAGCCTGGGCCACCAAACAACAATGACGGCTGTAACCAAAATATAACCGGGCATTGTGGCGGGCACCTGTAGTCGCAGCTACTTGGGGGGCGGAGGCAGGAGAATCGCTTGAGCCCAGGAGTTGGAGGTTGCTGTGAGCTGTGATGTCAC
>CAUYRH010154598.1:0-21948 GCA_963574655.1 Perodicticus potto
GATGTTAAATAACAGCATTTTGAACATGGCCTTTACAGTTCTCATGACCATAGACTGGGCTACAGTGTGGATCTGATACCCCATGTGGATAAACTTAGCTTCCTGGGGCCGCCATCTGGGTGGTAAGTTACACAGACATCCGATCCATCATAGGGGTCGCTCTTTTTTGCTGCTGAAAATGTGCATACCTTCTTCTTCTCATACTTATTGGTCCAGTGATAAAAGGACTCATAAGAACAAAAAGTTTTCATTCATAAAAATAAAAACTCCATTCACTCTCTTCAGTGCACAAAACAAACCATAACAAAAACAAAAACAAAACAAACAGGAACTTACCATATTGGCCATTACTCAGTTCATCTCCACATGCTGGATTTCTGGATGCTCACTTTTTTTTTTTGAGATGGTGTCTCACTATATCAGCCTCGGTAGAGTGCTGTGGCATCACAGTTCACAGCAACCTCAGTTTCTTGGGCTTAAACGATGCTCTTGTGTCAGCCTCCCTGGGACTATAGGTATCTACCATAATTCCTGGCTAGTTTCTCTATTTTTAGTAGAGATGAGGTCTCACTCGTGCTCAGGCTGGTTTTGAACTTGTGAGCTCGAGTATCTCTGCCATCTCACCCATCTCAGCCTTCCAGAGTGCTAGGATTGCAAGTGTGAGCCACTGCACCTGGCCTATGTCTGGAATTTTTAATTTAATATTTTCACACCACAGTTCACCACAAATAACTGAAATCACAGACAGTAAAACGACGGGTAGGGAGAATGTATTGTACATGAATATATATATGTATGCACACACATGTATGCACACATGTGCACACATACAGGAAGGGAAGAGAACCTGTGTAGAATCTGGGTTCTCCAGGTCTGTCATTGATTATGAGGCCAAATTAGGTATTGAGGATAAGCCTTCTTCACCATCCAGTGTACATCTCCTCCACTTTCAGGGAACACTTAAGCAATATGCTGAAATTTTCATGCCTGAAGATTGCAAGGTATATTTTTTCCCACTCAAAAGAATCTTTCCTTAGCTTTTGGTTAATGAACATGATATACTTGGCTATGTCGTATACCACCCAGAACAGCCATCTTACAAGGTGTGTTTTCTCATTTGGCTCTCTAAAGATTTTTCTATGTCACCTAATATGCCATAGGAAATGTGCTAAAGCAGTGAATCCTACAGTAATAAGCCCAATTCTTGCATCTTTTGCTATTAATTCTTTTCTTGGTAGCAATGACATATAGAAGTCCATGGTTATAGAGTTTATTGAATATATCTAAAGACAGTAGACACAGCAAAGGCAGAAACAAGGAAAAATATACCCATTCCTTAACAAGGGACTGTTCCATTGAAGAGAAGTCATCCTCGTGCTCTCCATGATTCAAGAAATCAACTCATCCTCCATAGGTGACCAGTCTCATCAGCCTTGCTGCTCTACAGGGGTGTCAATAATGTTTTCAGAATGGGTGGGTTAGGCACTCAGAGGTGTTAACAGCGGAATCCTCCTTAATGAGCCCATCCATTTTATCAAATCATGAGCAGATTGCTATTCAGCAGGACTTGGTCAGTTTACTTAATAAGGAAACATTTGATACCCAAGGGCAGAGGTCTTTCAACACAGAATCTGCTGCCATGTTGCTTAGAAGGAGAAACAGGTGAACTTGTGATCTTTTGTGAATGGTAGAGCTCCAGATAATGTTTGTCAGGACATGGAAAGAATATCATTTGAAAATTGATGGCAAAGAAATTTGAGAAAGAGATATATGAATATAATTGTCTGGGCACAAATATGAGAAAATGATAAATATAGAAATGTTTACAAAAGGATGATTTTAGAAGAGGAGGATTTTAATAACCAAATACATAAGATGACTTGTTCTGTAACTACTAGTCAGCATCTTATCTCCATTTTAAAAACACTGTATTTATATCATCCTGATATTTTGTTGTCATTTCAGAGATTTTTCTCCTCTAATTATAGGAAGCTTAAACCTGTTCTGAAATAACTTGAAAGCAGTTTTCCAATGTTCTCCACTATCTCATAGGAAATACATTTCAAGGAGGATCATTTCCTCTGATTTCGTGTGGGTGAGTTCCTTCTGATTATCTTTGCATTTTCTGGATGTTTTTCTTGTCATCTATTTGTGGGAGGAATTGTGCATGCTGGCGGTTTTCAAGTCTGGTTGCAATTTGATTCATTTGGGGATATTTTAAAAAATGCCAATGACCTAGTACCCTTCCCAAACCAATTGAATCAGGTTATCAATAGCATGGTCCTCGTGTCATATTTAAAATAAAAATGTTCATAAATCATTTTAATACACAGTTAAGACCTATTATATATGTTCACTGGTACAGGTAATACCAAATGCAAGAAGACATAGATCATGTGTCCTTCCTTAGAGGGCAATGTCCACAAAATTTAAAAAACAATCTGATAATACTTGTAACCCCAAGGGATCGGGCAAAAAGCACAACTACACAGTCCGCATGATGGAGCTGACCCCAGTGTGAGAGTCTACAACAAGCGGAGAGGTAAACTGGACAAGGCCTGACCTCAGAGGCACAGTAGGCAGCCAAGTGCAACTTACAGCTACAGGAACTGACCAAGGGAAGAGGAGGTTGTGTTTCCCACCTGTTAGGTTTTCCTTCCTGGTAGCAACTGTCTCAGGCAGCCCAGGCGACCCACTATGTAAATATCAACTATTTAAGAATAGCATGTGCCAGGTGCATTTTATGGCTTCCTTTGAATATTAACTTAATTAAATATTTTCTAAATGATTTCCATTAATTTAAGTCTCTGAATAATTGTAGGGTCAACAATAAATTTAGTATCATTCTATGGTGAGCTTGGTGGAGGAGAATGTTTCGTAAAATTCAAATCCATCTTTTCATGATGCATTTGTTACAATAATTACAAAACTCATAGCTTCCCACTTACATGCAGAACACAATCATAAAATAAGATATTCATATCTAAATTTATCACCTCGTTGTAATTGTTTTATGGTGCCACAATGCTCTAGAGATGTTAAAGTATATTTATATAAGATTTATTCAAATTATGATACTTCAGTGACCTTAAAAATAATCCATGTATTTATTTCAATATTGATCAATATATGACCAGTCTTGAATATTTTTGTTTTAATTACTAGATCCAATTTTAAATTTGATAGACTGTATATGTAGATTTAATAATATTGCATTAAGTGATTTTTCTTCTTTCAGATCCTTTTTGGAAATAGTTTTATGGATAGAATCTTGGTTCTAAAATACTCAAGTGTTTCCCTTTACACCCATAGAAAATTTTCAAGTCAATATAAAATTTTGCAGTGTGGTGTCAGAATGAAATTTGTTTTGAAAATACACATTTTCATGTTTCTTGTTTCAAACCAATGTTTAAAGTAGTGAATCTCAGGATTTGTCTGACTTGAAAAATTATAGAATGAATATTTTTACATAAAAATAACTTAAATGAATATTCTTAGTATATAAATCAACTGTATATTCACTGAAAGAAATTTAAAATATTCTTTAACCACACAGTAAACTACATATTTGTTACCAAATTTCTAATGTTACTTTCTCTCTTGCATTTTTATATTGCTTTCTCAATTTACAAATATTTCTCAATGTTTAACCTTTAACAGTGCTTTTAGAAGTAAGCAATGTTGGGGAAATAAAATACTTGATAAAATAATTTGTCATGTTTATTTATCATATAGTCCTTGGAAAGTATTTCTAATTAAATTAAAGAAATCATATCAGAAAACAATTTTAAAAATTATTAATTAATGTAGCAAAAAAAGTCTTTGATTTTTAATGACGTCTAGAGATAATGTCTCCACTTACATTTTAATCACTTTATGATTAATCATTGCCAGACTCCTAGCAGATAGTGAATCGCAGAGTAAATTTCCAGTATACCTTATGCATATGTTGCATTATTTATTTAAATGTATCCACTTTAGGAAAATACAAGCATCCTGCTTGACTGATTCAAGTTTCAGAAACATTAACACTTTCCTTTTGTTAATACATTTCAGTAAGCAGTATAATGATGCAATCAATATGTGTATCTAACACCTATTCATAATACTTTTGAAGTAAAACTAAAAATTGTTTTGTAGGAAATTATTATTGTACATAAGAGGTACTGCTCTGACTAATAATGGAAACCACCTTTCAGGAGTAGAAAACAAAACCTAATGTGTCACAGAAGTATGGAAGTGACAGGTTCATAAGGCTGGTAAGGTCTTTGCTGTGTCTCAGCCCTACTCAGAACTTTGTTTTTGCGGATCTGGTGCTATTAATTATTTATATGACTTGTGCAATTTATTCTTGCTTCTGCAAAGAATGTTGGTGGTATGGAGTTAGGGTATGCATGTCTGTTTTACTGTGATATTTCCGACAATGTAAGTCAATAGAAACAATTTCAGATTATATAAAATAGATCTCTTTTCCTCATTTCATTGTATCAATTCATCACTTGTCTCAAACCTTCTGACTTCTCTCTTCTATTTTGCTTTTCATTTTTTTAAAATTCAGGTTCCATTAGCTCTTTTATGTAAATCAACCTCTTCATAGTTTGTCCTGATTTCCTAAAATTCTCAAGGAGGGATAGAGATTAAGGCTCCATTAAGAATTTTTCCTACATTACTAACTTCATACAAGTAAGTTGCATACATAAACACATACTGAAGTTCATATACTGAGAGCTTGTGGATATTAATGTATAAACAATGTAGGAAGTTGATTACATCAATATGCTGTACCAGAAAATAAAAATAAATAAATAAAAAGATCTTATATTTTATTTTAGGTCTATAACATGGACTCACACTCCACCCACATTTTCATATGATATGAATTGAATGAAATGAAATTTAATGTTCATAAATGCTGCTTCCAATCTTAGAAGCAGGATGGAAATTATTCCAACTGAAATGTATTGGTTAGTCTGACTCACTACCAGTGAGAAGGTGGCTTACCGGCTTCATCAATATCATGACTGAAATTAGATTCAAAAAGGGCAGCCTTCCTCCGGACACAGGATGAGACAAAACACTGGCTGAGTTACTTCTGCTGTTTTATTAATTGATATTATATGACCTTTGGATGAGACATCAGCTTTTCTAAAATATAGAAACATATAGTGTCCAAAGTTTCTTCCACACATTTAATAATTGTCAGTTACCAGTTAACATAATTATGAGTTAATATGGTTCTACCTATTTTTATTTTTTGAATTTTAATTATTAAGGGTACATAATAGTTATTTATAGGATACAAGAGATGTGTTGATACAGACATACAAAGCATTGTAATCAAATCATTGTAATTGGGGTATCTAACAACATGGGTGGAACAGGACAATGTTATTGTAAGTAAAATAAGCCAAGCACAGGAAGACAGATACCACATGTTCTCCCTCATATCTGGGAGCTAAATATTAAAACAATTGATCTCATGGAGACGGAGAGGAAAGTGATGGTTTCCAGAGGCTGCAAAGGGGAGTGGGGGATGAGACGGGGATGGTTAATAGGTACAAACACATAATCAGTTACTTATATAGAATGAAGAATATTAATTGCACAACAAAGTGATTATAGTTGACAATAATTTATCATGTACTTTAAAAACTCTTAAAGAGTGGGATTGAGAAGTTTTTTCCTCTTGAATCCCAGGACGCACACACGATGCTGCTGGGCCCTGGGGCCGAGCGTCCTCCTTCCCCCACCCAGGTGGTCCCGGCTCCCGGCACCCATTCTACAGTCTGACTTTTGCCTCTCTCTCTCCTTTCCCCCCATTTCAAACTTCAAAGAAGGGTTTTTTATGCAAACTCGATCATTTCTAAAATAATTTAAAAGATAGGAAAGCCATCCATTGGCGTTTCCATGCCTGTTGACTTTTGGGCTCCTGATGGAGTTTGTGTACGAAAGATCAAAAGATGGAAGCAGCGCTAATTCAGTTCAATCCACCAGTGATCATGAAGGGGCACCTGCTTTGTGATAGTTGACACTGATGTTGAGATTCCCAGAATCTTATAGTTTGGAAATTGAGGTGTAAGATGTGGAGAGAAAGCAAAGTATGAAAATATATAATATGATTGAAACCTTTGCCATGAAGAAATTAGAATGCGGCGGAATTTTAATGAAGGAAAGGAAAGGGTGCATTAGATGGTATCTCACCAGGAACATCACAGTGGTGGAGCTTTTCAGATCAAAGGCATTTCAATAATCTGAGTTGCAATTAAAAAAAAAAAAACCTCTAAATACAGTGATAACTGGTAACATATGTCACTATTCGGGATTGATATTACCCCGAAGCACAAAGGCTGGGAAACATTTTGCGGCAAACTTATTACTTTTCCTGGAAAGACAGTTAACCTGTAATTGCTTTAAGCTTAGGTATTTTCAACGAGTTCCCACAAATACTTCCTACTTTAACACTTCAAGCAACTCTGAAGCTATTCTAGTAGAAAATGTGGCCACGGGTGTATTAGGAAAAGAGTGTGTTTTATATTGTTTTGGAGAACAGTCTAACCTGGGGCACGTGGGTGCAACTCATACCTGTAACTTTTGATCTGCAACTGAGACTTCAAGTGAAGTAGGAGGAGGGTAGATTTTTAGGCATTTTTGAAGTTTTTTTGAGCAAAGCCACAAAATTATCAGATTCACATTAAACATTTTAAGAAACCGAGACAATCTTGAAGAAATAGAAAAGAATCATATTGAAGATGTTAAATATAATAGATATAATTATATCCCCTACAGTAAGTCCAGAGGATGAAATCCAGTTATAGAAAGGGTAGAATATGGATTGATAGCAGCTTATAGGAAAAGTATCTGGGGGCCTTAATTAGCCAGAAACTCCACAGGAGACAAGAGATTTTAGTAGCAAGAATCCAAAGCTTGTCAGGACACAGAGCCTGTCAGGCAGAGGACAGCACCACCACTGTCCCATGACCTTAAGAAACCACACCCATGACTTTCATCCAAGCTTTTCAAAGGACGTTGAGAAACCAACACTCACCCAGAGAGGAAGGATAAGGTGAGTTTGGAGATTGTGCATTTGAGGATCATTTGACACAACTGAGCAGGTTTATCTTGAAAAGGAGATGCTTTTGTTAAACCAGGGTGGGGAAGGGTTGGCTGTTGGGGACTAAGCTGTTTTCAAAACCTCTCATGGCTGTTGTATGAAAGAATTTTTAGACATGTCTGTGGGTCTTGGAGGTAGAACAAGGTCCAACAGGTGTAGCTGGCAGTACAGTACAATGAATACCTTTCTAGAAACTCTGTCAGCCAACCAGAAAGCACTGATTTTTGACATGTTGCCAAATAGTGCTCGGGCCTGGCTGAGGCCTGATTATATCATTAACTGAGTATTATATCCCCACACAGTAACATAGGTGTGGTGCTATGGGTTGATGAGTGCATGTGTCAAGAATCGAAACTTTGTTCTAAAATAGATAAAATAACAGAAAAGACCTTTTCGTTGTTTATAGAACTAAAATTGTAAAACATGTGGAATTGAAAAGAGCTTCAACTTAGAAAGCTTCGCGTGATAGTTACAACAAAGGTGTCTGGAAGAAAATATTGCTTGAAGGAACAATGAAAACAACGAGATAAATGGTTAGAACCAGATGCGGGTTGAACTTAGGACAGCACTTTAATCCTAAAGCTTTAGTTACAGTATTTTCTCAATAGACATTTTCTCAGTGGATGAATGTAGGAATGAATGAAGGGGAAGGCAGCTGGTCTTAACTCTTCACTGAGGAGTTTACAGGGACGACCCGGTGGCATATAGGAAGAGCTCTCATGATACTAGAAAACATGCCCTTAGGTTTCAATTTTCTCCTTGACATAGCCTCAAATAATTTTTCATGGTTTTTACCTGGGTCCTGTGCCACTGAGGAATGTCACAAAACCCACGTAGAGGGTGTTGAGATTTTTGATCTTGTGCTAAATCAGGCTCACTATGGGAGGCAGCTGTTCTGTACTAGAAAAGTCTGGCTGTTTGGGGTGTGGGCACTGCTTTTAAATCACAGCAATGTGCTGGCTTGGCATATCATCAAATATTCTTTTTGAACCTGTCTAATCACTTCCAGAGAGGGAAGGTTCTATTTTGTTATGGTTCATTGGCAGTCATTAAGAAAAAATGCATGCATTTTAATGGTATAGCTTCTAGTGCTGGGTGCTTTTGCCGATGTCTACAAGAGGCCAGGGAGTATGGACAAGGTTGAAATCTGCTTTTCCTACTCTAGTAAGGTAGGGAAAAGCAATGACTATTTTGAGACAGGGATTCCAGTTGAAATGACCCAGGGTAAGAGTTGCATAGAGCCAGATTAAGTCGAGAAAGACCAAAAGCACGAATCTCACATGCTCGGCTCCCTCATACTTCCCAGGGCTGACTCATGTTTAATGGTCCAAATTCTCTTTCCTCTTAAGAGCATTTTATTAATCATTCATTTTTAATCTTAAAATTCCTTTTGGTAATGTTTAATGTCTTTTACATCATTTGACATAAATATCCTACCACATAATACAGTCCTAGTTTAATCTTTTCTTCTAAAGGATAAATGCATCTAATCATGTAATGCTTGGCAGTTGGCTGTTAAGAAAAAAATAAGGCAACGACTATTCCTAATATTCTGAAGACAAGAGGGGACTGAACAGCACACTGACGCATGGCCACCGAGTATTTCTAGGTGGGCACAGCACTGAAATCTGGTAAAGGTGCCAAGCAGAATTCCTTCATTTGGGGTTTTTTGTGCAACTTTTCATCTTTCTGGTCCCTAATTCAGACGTCTACTAGATTTAGAGAGGCTCTACCCACTATCATTTAAAACTCAGGGTTGAATGTAAATTAATGCTTTTCTTTTCTTCTTCTTCTTCTTCTTCTTCTTCTTTTTTTTTTACTATCAGTTAAGAATGTACCTGGTTATACATAATGTATTATATCCGTATGCAGTGATTTCATAAAGAGTGACACATTTTTACTCATGAAAAAAATAGAAAAACAAATGTACAGGGCTTGTGCAACAGCTTGCTACAATTATCAAGGACACGCATTTCTTCTAATTTCTTGCTTAAGTTGGGACTTTTCATTCTCACATTGGTGATGTGGCTGTCCCATCCTCAGTCTGTGTTCTGAGCCACAAGACGATTAAGAGGAGCAAAGAGTGAAATGCAGAAGTCCAAAAGCCAATTACCTCCAAAGTCACTTATATTAGTAATCACTGTTCACACATTATGGAAAACCCTGTCTGCAAGGGATTCAGGGCCGATGAATGTTTTAAGCCGGACACATTACAATCTCGTACAAAGCACATGATGTTAAGAAGGATTAGGTAGACGCTGGCCAGACAACTGTAACTGAGTGTCACAGTTATTAAAATTTAAAGGGAAAATTATATTCCTCATTATGCCACTATGATATGATCAGTTCAGAGTCAGGTAGAAACCCAGAAAAATGAAAGAAAAACAACAATTTACAAACTTAACTGGAACTCTACTTTGTCAAAAGTTGTTAATGGTAATTACAAATCCCTTTCCTTATCTCGCGGCCTGTTCTCTTTCTCTGTAAGTTTTTGCAACAGGACAGTAAAAGGTACATTAGATCGTGGCTTGATTTTTTTTAACTTAAAATTCACTATAAATGTCTTCTGCTCACAGTAGGTATTCTTCTGTATGTGAATCTTTCAAAGCTCCCACCCTCTATCATGCGCTTGTGCAACTCTGCGTAAAAGAGATGGTTTTTACATTTTCTACAGATAATTTTTAAATTCCTTAAGTATATGTACTTTATACATATCTCAGGTTATTTTTGTAAAAGGCGAAAGATTTGTGCTATCTGAAGAAAAACCTGAGCATTATTTTTGTAAAATAAATTTGAAAGAGGAAATTAGCACAGGTTATTGGTATTGTAAAACTTTTAACATGTAGTAAAAACAGCATCTAAAAAGTTCATACCAATTCAAACTTTTCTTCACTCTCAAATCATTTTCAAAATACACGCAAAATACTTGTGTTTGTATTTGATAGTCAGGGGAAAGAAAATCCTAATATTATTTCAACTGTAATTTATTTATGTAATTGGGCTTGTAATTTTTGTCTATACAGGGCAATTGATTCTTTACCTGAAAATAACTTTGTTATATTCTTTTCTGATTGTACCTTCAATTCAGTTCTCAAATCTATCCACTTCTTTTAATCTTCGTAGACCAATTTCTAAGTCTTCAAAATCTCTTTACACAGATTACCAACATTTTTGCAGGGCCTTCTCCTGCCAATTCCAAAGTGGGTTTTATGTCTGAGAATTATTGGCAAAGTTGGAAATAAAAAAAGAAAACGATTCCTGTACTTAGATCACAATATTCCTCAGAGTTTATCTTATATTTCCACTTTGAATTTTATCACCAACTATAGAATGAGGGCAGGTGTTCCCTAATTGACTGTGAATAGATATGAAACACTTCTCATCCCTACCCCCAACCTCAGCTGACCTTGGACAGTCATCTCTTTTCTCTTTCTGTGTTTGCCGTTCAGGACATTTCACATAAATGTAATTGTGCCCCATTTGTCTTCTGTGAATGGCTTCTTTCACTTAGTATAGTATGCAAAGTTTCTTTGAAATTGTATCATGTATTAATACTTCATTATTTTTTAATTGCGGAATCATTTTCCATTGTATGAACAGACCACAATTTGTTTATTCATGCATCAGGTGATGGGCATGGGGTTGATTTCACACCTTGGCTATAATAGGTAATGTTCCTATAAACCTTTGTTATAAGTTTCTATTTATATAGGTTTTATTTCAATAAGTCTATGGTTTATATTTTGAGGAACTATTTTCCAAAGCAGTTGCACCTTTTCATATTCCTACCAGTAACATAAGAGGATTCCATTTCTTATATATTTTCATTAATCTTTGCCTTCTTGTCTAATTATTTATCTATTGCTTTATTTAATTTTCTTAAATGGAAAGATAAAATCTATGAATTTACTATACACAATATAAAGTTTTGAAATTACATGCGTTGTGAAATGGCTAAATCAGCCTAATTAATGTGTGCATTACCTCATTGCTTTAATTAATCATTGCTTTGATCAGATCACTTAAAATCTATTCTGTTAGCATTTTAAGAATAAAATATGTTGTTCTGTACTATAATCACCATATTGTACAATACATCCTTCTAACTTATTCCTTTTATCTAAAATTCTGTACCTTTGGCCAACATCTCCTGACCTGCTTTTCCCCCAACATACCTCTCCAACCCTAGTAACCACAATTCTAGCCTTTATTTTACAAGTTTGAGGTCTTAGGATTTTGCATATGAAGAAAAGCATGTTGTATTTGTTTTTCTGCACTTGGTTCATTTCACTTAACATAATGCCCTCTAGGTTTATCCGTGTCACTGCAAATAATGGCAGAATGTCCTTTCTAATAACTAACTAGTATTCCATTGCACACATATACCAGATTTTCTTATCCATGCAACCACTGATGGACACTTTAGTTGATCTTGTACCTTTGCTCATTGTGAATAATGTTTCAATAAACATGGGATGCAAATATCTCCCCAAAATACCAATTTAATTTCCTCTGGATATGTAGATAGTACTGGTATTGCTGGGTCATATAATATTCTATTTTTAACTTTTTCAGAAATTTTCCATACCATTTTCTAAAATTGCTGTATCAGTTTAGTTTCCTACCACCCGTGCTCAAGGGGTACTTTTTATCCATGTTCTATCTAGCATTTGTTATCTTTCATTTTTTTGACAGTCACCATTCTAACAAGTATGAGGTGATATCTCATTTTGCTCAGATATCATTTTAATTTGCATTTTCCTGATGATTGGTGATGTTAAGCATTTTTTATATATCTGTCAGCCATTTGTTGACCTTCTTTGAAGAAATGTATATTCAGATCCTTTGCCCATTTTAAAATCAGTTCATTTATTTTCTTGCTATTAAGTTGTTAGAGTTCATTATATGTTTGGGGTAGATAAACCCCTTATGAAATGGTCTGAAATATTCTCATTCTCTAGATTGTATATTTATTTGCTGATTTTTTCCTTTGACATACAGAGTTTTTCAAGTTTTTTCATTTGATGCAATCCCATTTATCCTTTATTGCTTTTGTTGCCTGTGCTTTTGATTTTGTATCCAAAGTATTATTTCCTAGACCAATGTCATGGGACTTTTCCCCTATATTTACTTCAATAGTTTTACAATTTGGAGTCTTATCCTTAGGTCTTTGATTCATTTTGACTTGATTTTTATATACAACGTGACATAGGGATTTAATTTTCTTTTTCTGTATGTAGATATCTAGCTGTCCCAACTCCACTTATTAAAGAGACTTTCCTTTCCTCATTGTATATTCTAGGCATCTTTGTCAAAAATCAATTGGCTATAAATGTGGGATTTATTTCTGAGGTTCTGTTCCATTCCATAGATCTATGGTTTTGCTTTTTTGCTAGGAAAATTCTGTTCAAATTATTATAGTTTTGTAATATATTTTGAATTCAGAAAGTACGATTCCTTCAGCTTTTCTACATAGTTTTGGCTATTCTGGGTATTCTATGGTTCCCTAAACATTTTAGAATTGTTTTTTTATTGAAGGTGTCATTTGAATTTTGACAAGAATTGCACTGGATCTGTAGATCACATTGGGAAGTATGGGTGTGTTAACCATTTTAATTCTTCTAATTTGTGAATACAGGATATAATTCTATTTATTGATATCTTCTTCAATACTTTTCATCTGTGTTTAATTGTTTTCAGTGTGCTGGTCTTTCATTCCCTTGGTTAAATTTATTCCTAAGTATTTTTTTTTTTTGTAGCTATGGTAAATGGGAATGTTTTCTTGACTTATTTTTCAGATATATGGCTATTAGTGTGTAGAAATGCTACTTTTTTACGTTGAATGGGTATCTTGCAACTTTACTGAGTTCATTTGACATAATAATAACAACATATTTTAGGTGGAGTCTTTAAAGTTTTCTTTATATAAAATCATGTAGTTTGCAAAGAGGGACAATTCAACTTCTTCCTTTCCGATGCCTGTTATTTCTTTCCCCTACCTAATTATTCTGGCTGGAACTTCCAGTATCATGTTGAATAGAAGTGGCAATACTGATTGCCCATTTGTTTTGATATTTGTTTTAAGATCTTTAACTTAGATGCCTTTGAGTTATTGCCTCTGTAATTTTGAGAACATTTTTAGATAAAACCATAAGTATCAAGTTATAAAAATTTCCTCAGATTCTTTCACACTCCAGAAAGAACAGCCATCATTCCTGGCTATCAGTTGTGGTATGTTCAGCAAAGGTGAAATCTCTGAAATATCCAGTACAGATTTGCCTGCCTTGACTTCCCTGGAAACTGTGAAGAGCAGAGCCGTGTTAGGTAGGAGAATCTGACCTATGTGTATTTAACACATTCTCGTGAAGGCCCATAGTAAGGTGGGAGATGTAAGTTCAGAGAAGAGGAAGTGGAATGGGGATTTTCCACATATGATACAGCTGATGAAAGATGTGTGTTATGTAGCCTCCCTTCTTGACTGAGTGCCAGGGGCTACAGTTGTCTGGGGTCTGAGACACAATTATTAAAAGCCTCTAAGGCCTGAGAATGTCAATTTGAAAAATTAAAAAATAAATAAATAAAAGAGCTTGTGCTGCCAAATTCATAACTTTAATGAAACCTAAAATGCCTTGGAATTATTGGTTTAAAACACTAACAACAGTTTCTAGAAATAAATACTATTTATTCCAGTGAGTGATATGTTGCTGAGATGGCTTAGGGAATGCACTGTTAACAGTCAAATTACAAGTCAATATCTTAATATATCAATATTTTGAATAGATTCAATAAAATCCCTTTATTCTTTTCACCTCCTTATTCTTTTTCAGAAATTAAGTTGGTCATGTAAGCAGCAAATAGAGTGTTTTATGCCTCAGGAATAGAAATTGTAACAAATCTCATTCATCTTACTTTTTATGTAGTCTCCATGATGGAGCCAGACTGGCAAATCATTTGAATGAGCTGCTATAATTTTTATTTATCACGAAAATTTATTACATAATTCTCACACACATAAATGGAGTTTACATTTCATGCTTCTTATCTTAAATCTGTTATGCACTGTTTTGTTGAATTTGCCACCTTCTTTACATTACTATCCAGAAAGTCCTTGTCTAGACCCTGGCTAAGGAACACAGTTAGATTAATGAGATGTCTTTCTTATAGCTCCCTGGCTTTCTGGCTCAAGCCTTTCTGACTTTCAGCTAATCCTACTCTTGTGTATGATCTACGCCAAGAGGTTTAAAGGATCAAAAACAGTTGTATTTTATTCTTTATGACTTAACATCACTTGACTCCAAGAATATCCACACCCTTGCTTACTTTCTGGCCAACATATCCCATTTAAGGAAACATCATTTACTTATTTCTCATTGTTCCCTTCCATATTCCATTATCTGAGCCACGTGGAGTTACGCCCTGCAGCCTGCCCTGTGTGTTGAGTGCACCGGTGCCCGACACCCTGACTCCCACCCTGACAGCCACAGGGCAGCTTCCCCACTGCAGAGAGTTAATGAGTTAACGTGGCATCACTTCCAACCACTGCTGCATTGGTTTCTTCCCGCAGCTTCTATTCATGTAGGTTCACATTCAAGTGAAATTTATATCTTTTTCTCAGTTGAGAAGGCCCTTCTATTTCTTCTCTTGATTCCTTAACTTTATATCTAAATTGTCACTTCCTGTGATCCTAGATGATATTAATCTATAAGAAAAATGACACAGTATCCACCCACATGATGTGCCCAACAGTCCCCAAAGAACAGGTTAATTATATCTGTTTCACTATGAGAACTTAGCCATTTTCCATGAAGGCTCATCAAGAGGGCTCTTTACATCAATTTCAAATAAATATCCAAAGATCCCAAATACACATACTCCAGGGGCAGAAGAATCCAAGTTTTTTTCTCAGATATGTTATTTATTACATTTGTAAGCTTACAGGATTTCATAAATATTCAAAACCTTAGTTTTCCTAGCTGCAAAACACCTCAAAATAAGTTTATATCTCACATTGTTGTTTTGAATATTAATTAAAATAGTGAACATAAACATAAAATGCATAGCACTGCCTGGAATATCACAAATTCTCACAGTTCGTGTTTGAGAGTCATTTGAAATGTAATAATTATCTGTAGCTTAACATAATAATAGATAGGAGTAATGTGTATGGTAGAGTTCATTATCTAGAGGACCTGAGTCTAATTCTTATTTCTGATAATTTGTAGAGGCAGGAGTTTGGGTAAACAACTTAACTTCAGTTGTAAAATGAAATTATTAGTGAATACATCACAGGGCTTATGTTACAATGAATGGGACCGTTGAAAGGCAAATGCTTCATAAGCTAGTTCTGTTACATGAATATTAATTACTGAAATATGGAGTCCTTGCTGGTCCTATAAGAAAGCAAGGAAATGCATTTTATGTGTCGTCTTTACTCAATTATTCTTTAAATTTATGAAAGTTATAAGAGTAAAAATTGTCACTAATAATAAAATAATAAAAGGAAAACATACATACCAACAAGGGGTTCTTGATTTTATAAGAAAGACATTTTTGTCGAACATTGACTTGTGATATGGACAAGTTTTTAAATGATTATACTTCAATTAAGTTATAATTGTCTAACTTAATGACCCTATGAGTAATTATAAAAGGGCTTATCAGGTTTGAACTAGCTATAAAATATTTATACATGTTTTTTTTTCTGCTGTGGTAACATAAAAAGAAAATCTATATGGTACCTTGTTATACTGTGATAAACACAAAATAAAAAAAAAAAACTTACCTGAAATATCAAATAATTATAATGATAATAATAAACGTTTTCTCAGTATCATCAAATTATAATTTCCTTAACTTCCTTAACCTTTATAGGTGTTCTTTTTGGTTTTGGTAATACATAGTAAAAAGGCTCGAAGTCTGTTTCTCACTATTTTCTTTATGGATTAAAAGAAATACTGTTTTGTTTATCCACATAAAATATAGAAATTATTTTTTCTGGCAATCCAAATAATGAAAATATATGTTGACTAATTTTTAAATGACTATTGTACATTATAAAGATTGAGCAGCATTTTGCCATGGTGAAGGGTACGGGGTTGGGGTGGGGGTCGGCTGAGCTGTTGTGTGAGCTGATGAATCCGCCCTAGTTCTTCCACACACAGTTCTCGGGCAGCAGGTCCAAACTGCGGGGCAACTTCACGAATCACCTTAGAGCTGCTGTTAACAATCAGAATGTGACTATTTGTAGTAACTTACATGTACCGGCAGTTCATATCTGTTTCAGGAAGTTGGAAAAGGAAGAGTATACGTATGTGTGCGTGTGTTTGTATTAAACTTTTTCCTAACTGCACTAAATTATTATAACAGTAACACTGTTGATAACTAATACTTACTGAGAATGTTTTAACCAGAAGTATTCTAGGTGACATAAAAATTCAGTCTTGTTTAAGCTTTATAATGAATCAAGTAGATAGAAACTACTGTTTCTCTTCCTTACAGAATACGTTAAAGCCTCCAGGGCGGGGGGTAAATATATAATTCACACAGGGCTTGCTGGGAAATCACTCAACAAAATAGAACTATTGATGATGTGCCAAGGACTTTAAATTCTGCTACCAGTTTTATTGTTTGTCTTGAATCATTCTAGCTTTGTTGAAAATTCTTTCAAATAAAATGATTTTGGAAGGGCTTACACATTAAGTCACTACCTGAGTGTTTATTAGTTGATCTGCTCTAGACATATACCCCAAGGAAGCTCAGAAGTCCAGGTGATCGAGGAAGGCAGAGAAGATGGCAAGCGAGGAATTGGTTGGGGTGAGCGTTCTACCCAAATGTTATATTTAATCATTTTCATATGTGTGGTTTATTTACAATCATTTTAGATTATGTCAAAAAATGAGAAGGAAAAATTCAAGTTAGTACGGATGAAAAAGTCCTCCATACAATCTAAGCAAATAGTTCACACCCTTCTGGTTCACATGTGGAATGTCACAAGCAAAGAGGAGCCCACACAAGGACAGAGTCAAGGTTGGAACAGGCTCCCAGGAAGCACAGCCTGTGAAGAGCTTACAGTCTCCCCTGACAGAGAGGTTATGACACTGGACTTGAACTCCTAATAGTTTAGTAACAATCGTTTCAAGACATAATGCTATGTACGTGGAAGAGTAATTACATACAGAGATATACTCAAGCGACTAGAGGGAAAAAAATGAAGTTGTGGGGACATGTACTGAAGCTTCATGAAATATAATGGATATAGAAAAATTTTGGTTTTAAACTTGAATTTTTCATCTTAGCATTTGAGCTTGTTTCTCAGAGGACTAGTCAGATTCAAAATTTTAAATTGTTAATATAAAAGTCGCTCCTTGTGGATTACGTCTTTGAGTAATATTCTTGTGGACATATGGAAAATGATTTTTGAGTCATATAAGTCAATATCTGATCAAATAGAGTTAGCAGAAACTTTCCAAATATTCACCTTTTGGCCAAGGCTAAGCCTGCAGAGTTTAAAGCCCAAAAGGAGAATTTTGAGAAAGTTATGAATGAATGGATACTAGTTTATTATGGAAATGCAATTGTAACCCAGCACTATAATGTGTCTAGACACACAGGGCTTGGCTGCCAAAATGAAGTGCTCTAGTTTTAAAAGAAATCCTCATGGAAGGAGCACAAGATGTTACTTGGTGAGAATTCGACCAAAGACCTGTGTGTGCTTCTGACACCGTGTGGAGTTCATTCCCCTTTTAGGAAGAGTCTTATGGACACGCAGAGAGCCGCGAAACACCGTTCATTGTGCATAAGTACAGAAAAATGATGTGTACCAAAAGAATGACTTTAACAGTTTAAAGATTATTGTAGGATTTAAAAAATTTATTATTTTTAAGGGTACTTGACATGGCTATTGCTATATGATGATGTTGGGACAACTTACTCGGGGACAAATGTACCAGCATATTCCCTTTCACTGACACATTTTTTTGAAAGATTATATTGTAATTCTTCAGATTCTCGCAGATTTTAGGTTAACGTCCAAATGGAAGTACACTTTTAAGGTGACAAGTATAAGAAACATTATAAAGAAATTCTTGATAATTTAGGAAAGAAATATATTGTTAAGGGTACAGTCTCTAATGAAGAAACAAAGATAAAAATTAATTTTCAGCTTAAAAACCTTCCCCTAGCATTCATCAACTTCTGATTAACGTAGAGAGTTCCTGATAATTTATATTTTGGGGAAGTTTGATTTTCTGGGGATCACTTCTCTGAGGTTGTTAAGTGCTAATAAACTGTGTGTGCGTGTGCGTTTGTGTCAGATATCCACCAATCTAATTCTATTCCAAGCACTTATGTTTGTAACTGACTTTATAAGGCCTGAAAGAAGAACGATTCTCCAGTGTATTTAGAATGACTTCCAGCAGTTGTCCCCGGAGTCAAATAGAGCTGTCTTCATCATTTTTACGTATAGACTTCCTCAAACACTAAAAAGAATGATAATCGCCTAATTATAAATTCGCTGTTAATATAGCCTTAGAGCTGAGAACATTTCACTCCAGTAGTTAATTTAGTCTGTGGTAAATTCTCACTGTTATTTAATGTCATTTATCACCTGCTGTTTTGTCTTACTGAGAACATCCTGCCTGCCTCGTCCTGTCTACAGTACAGGGACCTTCTGCGACTCTAATGTACTCAGAACAAAGGCTCCAAAGTGCTTCTATCGGGAGGATTTTGGCAAGTTGCCTTAGATATATTCAAGCCATTTTGCTGCCTGTCACTCAGTGCTGTACAAATTGAACTCAGAGGAGAGGTAAAAAGGGTCTATCAGGCATTTTTTTTTCTGGGAAGAATATGCTAATAAAGCGCCATCAGCAGGAAGCAGGCTGTGTCTGAAAGAGTTTTGTCAACTCTGAATTAATTTTGTGTGTTAAGGAACACGGGGGTGCTTCTAGAGCCGGTCTGTGGTAATTAATCCTTCCTGTTTCTGGAAGAACAGAACTGTAATAAATGCAGCCCAGATTTAACAGATGTGTGCACACAATGTCTGCTTTATGAGGAGTAAAACAAAATGATGGGTACGGAACAAAAAAAAAATGTTGATTTAAAAAACTAAAACAGTATGGAAAGCACAGAGCTCGGAATTCCCAGAGTTTATGCAAATATAGTATTCCTTTAAATGTTCACAGACAACGTAGTTTTGAAAACATCTGTCCATGGGGTTGGATGCTGTGAAGAGACTGAAAAAGACAGATGTTCCTTGTTCCTTAGAAAATAGAGGGGAAAATCGCATGCAGACTCCATCCGAAGGAGTTGGCCATATCTAGGTGTGTTTGAGATTGGACCCAAATAAGCAAATAGTCACCTCATTCTGGGATAAAACTCTCATTATCCTCTTCCTTACATTTTTCTCAAAATGTCTTAGAAGGAAAAACTCCAATTATGTTATCAGCAACTACAAAAACAATACTGTTCTGGTGATTTGAGTGCTGTCCCCGTGAACAGAAGAGGCTGGCTTTCAAAATGAGGCATGTAAATCGTGCTACCAAGGCTGACATTTGATACATTCAAATTCCAGTTCCACATAAAGGTGAATAAAGGCAGGTTGATATGGTATTCATTAAAACAAATCCATATTGAAAAAAGGCATTTTCAGTTTAGGGCTACCAGAGCTGTGGGGCCCATTACAGCGCCTTTCCCCTTCGTGGCCCCCCCTTTTATCTCATTAAGCTAACCCTGCCAAAATGGCTAGGAGGCAGGAGTTTGACATGGATAAGTTAAAATGGAAAAATGGGGAAAATGCCCAGCCAGGAGTAATCGTTTTGATAGGGCATGCTTTAAACAGATCTCAGAAGTCCTTCTTCTATCATGAAGATAGACGGTATCTTAAGTATGTATTTAATGACTGAAAATCCAAATTTCAGAGCCTAATGTGAAGAGCATGTAATGAAACCCAGCTTCCTTCACATTGCCTATAGCTCGTCATGTACAGCAAATACCAGAAAATACTTAAATTCACATCCAATGAAATGTATTACTTCATGCAAACTAGCAATTCCTTTAGGTTTTGGCAATATTACCCATGGAAAAGTGATTTGAAAAAGTCAGCTTTGGTTAACTCTTTACATTTTTTATCAGTTTCATGTAGGGACCTTCTACTCCAAAGAATTTCATATTTTATCATAGTGTTTTTGCCAGATTATTCAGTATGTTATGTGAAAAGTCTCTGATTAACTGTCTTCACATTACTTAGGGCAAGCATCAAAGTCAATCATGTAATTTTTATTCAAAGTTGTTGGAATATTTCAGTGACATAAGGACTGCAAACAACTTGTGCTTTTCATGGAAAGAGCAAAGCAACTGAATAAACTTGCTTCTTTTATTTTTCTTCTAAAGTCGAGTTAATGAAAACATTCACGGTGAAAGCGTGTTCTCTGTCATGTAGGTGTCAGCTCCAACTTCCCACAGTGCGAGTGGAGACTTACTCCACTTCCAGGGCATTCTCATTGGTTTGCTCTTTCTTCTAGCTGAATATTAGAAAATTTGAAAATAATTAAGTTCCATAAGATAGCTTTAAAACTTGTATTTTGAAAACATTTTGAATTTACAAGCATCCACATTTTTCAAAAACATCTATATTTTGTATTTTTATATAATCCAAAAAAATGATATTTATGTTACTCTTGAAAACTTTTAAATCATCCAAAAAGCATATTTTGAAACTTAACTGTGTTTTTAAAGGAAAAAAAAGAGAAACTTACTAGACACAGGTGATACAAAAATAAACAAATCATTGCCTTCTCTTGCTGAATTCCCAATCTCTTCCGGCTTCTCCATATAGTTTGCATTTCATTTATAAAAGATAATAAGACGATTTATGATCCAGGACAAATGAGTTGGATTTCAACAGCTAAAGGAGTTTGGAATGAGAAAGAATTGTCCCGAGTGGAAAGACAAGCAGACAAGCATATGTGAAAGCCTCAAAGGTCATAATTTCTTTCCTTTTCTTTTCTTTTTTTTCTTTCCTTCCTTCCTTCCTTCCTTCCTTCCTTCCTTCTTTCTGTTTTTTTTTTTTTTTTTGAGACAGAGTTTCATTATGTCACCCTTGGTAGAGTGCCATGGCATCACAGCTCACAGCAACCTCAAACTCTTGAGCTTAAGCAATTCTCTTGCCTCCGCCTCCCGAGTAGCTGGGACTACAGGCATCCACCACAATGCCCAGCTACTTTTGGTTGTAGTTGGCCCAGGCTGCATTCGAACCAGCCAGCTCAGGTGTATGTGACTGGTGGGCGCTTTAGCTGCTGAGCTACAGTGCCGATCCTAAAGGTCATAATTTCTTAAAATAATTTTAAAAAATACCTTGTGAGGAACTTAGAGCCCATACACTTCTTTCTTTCAGAGCCCATTCTTGACTCAGTGCAAAGAAGACCAGACATCAGTGATAAACTCTTCACAATTGTCTTCACACGTGCTAAGAAACAATTGTCTACTTTAGTTCAACCAGCTGTCAGATATAATGTTCAGCCACAACATTTCAAAATTTCCAAGGACCTTGGAAATACATGGAAATGGCAGAGAAGAGTGAGAGAAGAGTCCTAGGAGTCTAGGATTATAGCAGGAATTAAAAAAACCCAAAAAACAGCCTTCAAAAGAGGTCCTTGGAGTCTCTTGTAAGACTCCTGTGGTTAGGTGGGAAATTGGGTCTGATTTTCTCTGCGGTTCCTGAACCTCTCTGTTCTCCAGTGAGCACTCATCCTCACAGCTTCCAAACTGAGTTGCAGAGTAATGTCCTATTTTCACAGTTGTTTTCAAGCCGCAATATGAATTGAAATCGTGTGGATGAGGCC
>CAUYRH010154602.1:0-15644 GCA_963574655.1 Perodicticus potto
CATAATTTAAGTGTGCTGTGGAAGTTTAGGTTCAAGTGTGCCATGAGATTTAAAAGGTTGAAAAACACTGCTCTAGATGCTGGAACAGGCAAGGAAATGAATTCTGCTCCTTAGCCCCCCGAGGAAACACAGCTCTGCTGAAAATTTTTTTTTTTTTTTTTTTTTTGAGACAGTCTTACTATGTTACCCGTGGTAGAGTGCCATGGTGTCACAGCAACCTCAAACTCTCTTGGGCTTAAGTGATTCTCTTGCCTCAGCCTCATGAGTAGCTGGGACTACAGGCACCTTCCACAACGCCTGGCTATTTTTTGTTGGAGTTGTTGTTGTTTAGCTAGCCTGGGCTAGGCTCAAACCTGCCAGCCTCGGTGCATGTGGCTGGTGCCGTAACCACTGTGTTATGGGTGCCAAGCCTATTAAATTATTTTTTATAATTATTTTACAGTAAGCCCCTTCTACTTTAAAAAGTTTAAAAAAAAATTTAGAATACTTTTCTGCCTTCTCTGCTTAAGGAAATTATTTACTGTGGAAGGTTTTCAATAATGTAAGTAGTAAATGATGGACTAAAGGGAGAAAGAATGGTCACCCTAAATCTTACAAGGCATTTCAAAGACTTCCAATTTCCAAGCATTATGGAGCTCTATGTCCTAGAAAGAATTTTCCAAACCACTGATAACTAAGGACACTATTAGCAACAATGGAAACCATGGAATAAAAGAACCACAAAAATTAAACCAGTGTTGGTGTCCCAGACAAAATGCACTTGATTCATGGCATTTGTACTATTTAAAACAATTCTTAGGAGAAGCAGGAATGATTTTGCTTTATTAAGGTTTTTTCTTAAGTGGGAAAAAAAATAAGTTGCTCCTTGTAAATCTGACCCTGTGCAATGACGCTGGCTAACCTCAAGACATTTGCTGTAGTCACAACATTCCAAATCTGTGATTCGATCACCTGAATGTGACAATTCTATAAGAAGTTGTTATGAAAGTCTTGACAGACCAAGGAAAAAAAGTTAACTGTAAAGCAGCCTCAGGCAGGCCCTTCAGGAAGTATCCCAGAAAGTGTTATAACAAATACAGTTCTCTGCACCTTTATTGCCCCTCAAAACCTTTCAGTGGGAACCAGATGTAGAGGTGGAAAAGTGACGCTGGTGATTGCAACTCTGAGTAGGCTTAGCCTACTGTGTGTGTTTGTGTCTTAGTTTCTAACAATAAAAGTATAAAAAGTAAAACAAATACATTTTAAAAATAGAAAAACCTTGGTTTGGCGCCTGTGGCTCAACCGGCTAAGGCGCCAGCCACATACACCTAAACTGGTAGGTTCGAATCCAGCCCGGGCCTGCCAAACAACAATGATGGCTGCAACCAAAAAATAGCCGGGCGTTGTGGTGGGTGCCTGTAGTCCCAGCTACTTGGGAGGCGGAGGCAGGAGAATCACTTGAGCCCAGGAGTTGGTTGCTGTGAGCTATGATGCCACCGCACTCTACCCAGGGTGACAGCTTGAGGCTCTGTCTCAAAAAAAAAAAAAAAATAGAAAAAACTTGCAGGATAAGAATATAAAGAAAATACTTTGTGCAGCTGTATAATTTGTGTTTTAAACTAAGTGTTACTACAGAAGAATCAAAAACTTTAAAAAATAAGTGTATAAAGTAAAAAAGTTACAGTAAGCCAAAGATTATTTATTATTGAAGAAAGAAACATTTTTATTTTATTTTATTTTATTTTATTTTTGAGATGGGGTTTTGCTCTCTTGCTTCTGTAGAGTGCAGGGGCATCATCATAGCTCCCTGCAACCTCAAACTCCGGGGCTTAAGTGATCCTTCTGCCTCAGCCTCCGAAGTAGCTGGAAAAAAGGCCAGGTGTGGTGGCTCACACTTATAATCCTAGCACTCTGGGAGGCCAAGTTGGGTGGATAGCTTGAGCTCAGGAGTTCGAGACCAGCTCGAGCAAAAGCGAGACCTGTCTCTACTAAAAAAAAAAAAAATAGAAAAACTAAGGCAAGAGGATTGCTTGAGCCCGAGTTGGAGGTTGTTATGAGATGTTTCCCCTTTCCCAAATTTTACTCTAAAGAGACATTTTCCTCTAAGGCAGCCCAGTGCTGCCAGGGACTGGTATATATTGGCCATACAATTCCCATCATGGCCTGTGCTATATCTTCTCTCTGCACCAATATACTGAGCGTAGTTTATTGTTGCCTTACTTCCCTTGTCTGCCTTCTCATCCATAGAAGTTCATCCTTTCCACATCTCAAGATCAGGCATTTTCCTTCCAAAATGCTAATTACCAAAAAATATCAATTCATGCTAGAAACAATATTGCCATCTTTGTAACATAACCTGGGAAATAACATGTTTTAATTTCTGGAGTTTCTGATTTATTTAGTATGAATAAGAGTGTCTGATAGGCTGGGTATGGTTGCTTATGCCTATAATCCTAGCAAGCTGGGAGGCTGAAGCAGGTGGATTGCTTGAGCTCAGGAGTTCAAGACCAGCCTGAGCAAGAGTGGGACCCCTATCTCTACTAAAAATAGAAAAACTAGCTGACCATGATGGTGCACACCTGTAGTCCAGCTACTCCAGAGGCTGAGGCAAGAACATCACTTGAGCTGAAGAGTTTAAGGTTGCTGTGGTCTTTAATGATGCCATGGTACTCTACCCAGAGCAACAGTGTGATACTCTATCTCCAAAAAAAAAAAAAGAAAGAAAAAGTGTCAGATAATGGAGATAGCTAAAAAATGGGAAGTTACTTAAGGACTAATATAATTAATAAATCCAGTATAACTTTTTGAGCTCATAAAAATGAGCAAGATCAGTTCGGTGTCTGTAGCTCAGTGGCTAGGGTGCCAGCCACATACACTGGAACCGGCAGGTTCGAACCCAGCCCAGGCCTGCCAAACAACAATGACAACTACAACCAAAAAATAGCCAGACATTGTGGTGAGTGCTTGTAGTCCCAGCTACTTGGGAGGCTGAGGCAAGAGACTCTCTTAAGCCCAAGAGTTTGAGGTTGCTGTGAGCTTTGATGCCATAGCACTCTATTGAGGGTGACAAAGTGAGACTCTATCTTAAAAAAAGGCGGGGGGCAGCGCCTGTGGCTCAGTGGGCAGGGCGCCAGCCCCATATACCAAGGATAGCGGGTTCAAACCCGGCCCTGGCCAAACTGCAACAAAAAAAATAGCCAGGCATTGTGGTGGGCACCTGTAGTCCCAGCTACTCGGGAGGCTGAGGCAAGAGAATCGCTTAAGCCCAGGAGTTCGAGGTTGCTGTGAGCTGTGACACCCCAGCACTCTACCAAGGGTGATCAAGTGAGACTCTGTTTCTAAAAGAGAAAAAAAAAAAAAAAAGAGCGGCACCTGTGGCTCAAAGGAGTAGGGTGCTGGGCAATATACGGGAGGTGGCGCGTTGAAACCCAGCCCCGGACAAAAACTGCAGAAAAAAAAAAAATGAGCAAGATCTTCCAAGGAAGTTTGTAAAAGAATATTTATGTGGTTCTCATTTTAAAATAAAAATAATGCATTATATATGGTTCTCAAAGCAATTTAACATCACTAGATCACTGTAACAACCCTGAGCCATTGGCCAAATGATTGTTCCAACTGTACAGAATGGAACAATTGAAGAGTTAGATATCTTGTCCAAAAGTCACCCAGCAAAACTGGAATAGGAACACAAGTCATCAAACTTCTAGGTGTGTAATTTTTCCACTGCACCATGCTTCTACAAGTTACCATAGTAAGATGATAAGAAAAATTCACAAGTCAAGGTGGGGGAACTAGCAAAAAGCTGATAAAAATCATTAAATTGCTTATTGTTTCTTAAAAATAGAATCTCTTGTTAACCTTCTCAAGTAGGGTTTTGTGTGCCTGGGGTTTTTTGCTGTATTTCACATTTTCCAACCATAATCCTAGGTAAGATTGTATAGAGAACTCTGAGTGGGTCATCAATCATGTTCTTTTTTTTTTATTTCTGAGACATAGTCTCAAGCTGTTGCCCTGGGTAGAGTGCCATGGCATCATAGCTCACAGCAACCTCCAACTCTTGGGCTTAAGTGACCCCCTTGTTTCCATTTTTCTATTTTAGTAGAGATAGGGTCTCACTTTTGCTCGGTCTGGTCTCAAACTTGTGAGCTCAAGCTATCCACCCACCTCGGCCTCCCAGAGCATAGGATTACAGGCATGAGCCACTGCGCCCGGCTGATATTCTTTTTTTTTTTTTTTTGTAGAGACAGAGTCTCACTTTATCTTCCTGGGTAGAGTGCCGTGGCATCACACAGCTCACAGCAACCTCCAACTCCTGGGCTTAGGCGATTCTCTTGCCTCAGCCTCCCGAGTAGCTGGGACTGCAGGCACCCGCCACAACTCCCGGCTATTCTTTTGTTTTGCAGTTTGGCCAGGGCTGGGCTTGAACCCGCCACATTCGGAATATGTGGCCAGCGCCCTACTCCATGAGCCACAGATGCTGCCTATTCTTTTTTTTTGAGTCTCACATTGTCCCCCTCTGTAGAGTGCCATGGTGTCATAGCTCTCAGCACTTGAGCTCTTTGCCTCAAGTGATTCTCTTGCCTCAGCCTCTCAAAGTAGCTGGGACTACAGATGCCTGCCAAAACACCTGACTATTTTTAGAGACAGGGTCTTGCTCAGGCTGGTCTGAAACCTGTTAGCTCAGGGCAATCCACCTGCCTTGGCCTCCTAGAGTGCGAAGATTACAGGCATGAGCCACCCTGCCTGGCCTGAATCATATTCTTTATCACAGAAAAAGTTCTGTGTGATATAATGAGATTCGGCATGAACTTATACCTCCTACTTCTCATATTGGTGAAGGAGTATCGTGTCTGGTATTCTGTGACTTGTCATTCCTACCTGTTTCTCAATATTGTATGGCCATTTTTTGTGGTCTTAACCTTTTTGTGGTCTAACTAAACCAACACTAGCAGTAGTCATTCAAAATCAAGAGAGAAGTTTAAAGGTTCAGAGGGAGCCTGAGGCCCAGTGTGATAGGAGGGAAGAATAAAATCACAGTCTAGTAATTTATTTAAACTATCTATATACTTGCCATTCTTGTTTTGAAGATGAGCCCTTGTATATTATAGCCATTACTCATCAGTGGTGTCTGTTACATAAAAAATGTTATTTTAAAAACTGATCTCATGATAAGTTTTACACTGAGCAAAGGCTTATTTTCAGTATCCTTGAAATCACTATCCAGATCGGGTAGTGATCTGGCATCTATGTTCTGTGAATGGAGAGATAATTACTACCTCTCCCTCACACATATCTTCCTTCCTTCCCCTTGTTACTGCGCTAGAACAGAAGCAGAACTCTAGGGAAATCAAGTATAAATCGTTCAAATGAGTAGCCATAATGGCATTGTCCCTTTAATGCCTTTTGCTTTAGTCCTATTTGGAAAGGTTAACTTCATCTGATGTAACCTGTCTGCAGATGTAACCTCTATTCTTTATTTCAGTTTGAACATACAGCATGCAAGGGGCCTTATTTTGAATGAGGATCATTTTTGTCATCATGAAACTTTGGGATCATTGAATTAATGGTTAGTTTTGGTGGAAGAGAATGGCATTAATAGGAAAAAACCTAAGTGGAGCAAGACAATAGGGAACATCTCTGATTCATTTCTCCTGTAGTGTTGCCAACATAGATATCACAGTAGATATCACAGTTGTAGATATCTGTGATATCTATGTTGGCAACCCTTGCTTCCCTTTGAATCCTTCAAAACCTGGGGCAGTGGTAGAAGCAAGGATTGCCAACATAGATATCTACTGTGCAAGGCTTTGCTGTTCTCTCTGATGTACTCAAGGCTATGTGGCCTGCAACACTCAAGCAGAAGCTGGCTCTGCTTTTAGAAAACCAGACACAAATATGAAACAATGTATAAAAGTAACAATTTCATTTTATCTTCATGTATCCTTGTAGAACATTATGTGCCAAATACAAAGGCCATGTCAGACCTCAGAGATAGAAAGTTGAGTAAGACTTGCTCCCTAAGCAAAGGGTAAGTTATTACTGCATCCAGGGAATGATCAGTACCTTCCAAACCCTGGCTCATCACAGGTTCTCCCCTTCTTCCAGCCTCCTCTCCTTTTTTAAAAAAATTCACTCTGAAAGTGTGAGATGTTTTGTCTTGAAGAGAGAATTGATTTAAAGCCAAGAAACAAAGGTTTGGAATCAAAAGAAAATTCTAAATGAAGACTTTGAGGTCACTCAGAGATTGATTTAATACATGTATTTTGTTGAATAATCTAGAAGACACACCTCTAAAAGATATAATCTAGAGCAGTGGTTCTCAACCTTCCTAATGCCTCCTAATGCTGGGACCCTTTAATACAATTCCTCATATTGTGGTAACCCCCAGCCATAAAATTATTTTCATTGCTACTTCATAACTGTAATTTTGCTACTGTTATGAATCGTAATGTAAGTATTTAATATGCAGGATGTATTTTCATTGTTACAAAGAGATCATGACTCACAGATGTTGATCTAGAGAGACACATCTTCACATTTGTAATGATACTTAGCCCTTCAAATTAAATGCTAAATGAATAGCATAAACTGCAAGAAAATATACTTTAAAAGGCAAATGATATAAAAATTATTTATTGCCACATAACAAATTACTCAAAACTTAATAGCCTAAAATAATAACTATTTTATTTGCTCCTAATTCTGTGTGTCAGCAATTTGGTTTGGGCTTAGCAGAGCAGTTCTGGTTTTGCTAGGTATGTCAATTAGCTCAAGTGTGGTAGTCATTTCACAATGTTCAAACATCACCCCTTTAAATGCATAAAAGTTTTATCTGCCAATCAGACCTCAGTAAAGCTGGAAGAAAAAAAATAAGCTACAAGCCCTTTAAGGATAGATTAGAAGGCACACAATGTTGCTTCTGTCTCATTCCACCAGACAAAGCAAACCACAAGGCCAGCCCAGATTCACAGCGGGGAGGGGGGGATGAAGTCCACTTCTTAATGGATGGAATGGCAAAGTCACAGATAGTAAGAAGGCTTCATTAGGAAGGGATGTGTCAGCCACTGAATTACAGTTGAATTATTTTAAAATATTTAGAAAAATAACAGCAAAAACAAACTAAACCAGTAAATTCTTGACACAGGCTTTGCTTGGTCAAAATAAGCCATCTCTTACTGCCAAGCCTCCCACTCACTCTTCAGCCCCCTCCAGTCCTTGTCCAGCCCCACCAGCTCCACTGACAGAACTGCTGCCCAGCCCTTCCTCTGTGTTGCTGAATCAATGGACATTTCAGACTTCTCATGTGACTTCTCTTCAGCTTACTCTACCTATTGTTATTTCCTTGAAAACTCCTCCCCTCTTCCTCCCTTAATCGCTTTGAATTACTCTTGTCCTCATTCTTCTCTCTGACCCCTCCTCCCACCCACATCTCTCAGGAATATAGGATTTCATAAATTGCCAGACATCTCAGGCTGTATATCTAAAGCTTCTATTCCTTTGTTCATACCTGGTTAACTCCCTCCGAGCCTTCAAGATTTATCTTGAGTTTCTTTCTTTTTCTTTTTTTTTTTCTTTTTTTTTTGAGACAGAGCCTCAAGCTACCACCCTAGGTAGAGTGCTTGTCATCACAGCTCACAGCAACCTCCAACTCCTGGGCTTAAGTGATTCTCTTGCCTCAGCCTCCCAAGTAGCTGGGACTACAGGTGTCCGCCACAATGCCCGGCTATTTTTTTATTGTAGTTGTCATTATTGTTGGGCAGGCCCGGGCTGGATTCAAACCTGCCAACTCCAGTATATGGGGCTGGCACTTTAGCCACTTGAGCTACAGGCGCCGAGCCTTGTCTTGAGTTTCATCTCTTCCAAGATGCCCTTTTTCATCCTGGTTCTCATCCTACTTCCACTTCCCTCCACTAGAGTTCATTGCCTTCATCTGTGTTCCCATAGCATCGTGGGCATCTCTTTCTTTGTATGTTATGAAATTATCTATATTCTGATCTGTCTTACTAGACTGCCAGGGCCTTGAGGGTAAGGACCACATCTGTATATGCCTGAACCCAGTATAATGCCTAGTACTCAACAAGCACTCAGTGAGCATTTATTAAATTAAACTGAAATGTGAGGAAATAAAGAAATACATTTTGCTGGCAGCAACAAGTGTTCTAAAACTATTCCTGGTCCTTGACTTTGTAATCTCACTTCCAGGAAATAATCTGAATAATCTGAAAGAGAAAAAACCTTTGCAGCAAAGATTTATAACTGTAGAGTGAAAATGAAGGCAATCATATGCTAAATTAAATAAGATCCCAAACTGTAAACTAGGGTAAGTTAATGTCATAAAATATACAATCTTTTGGGTTGTTATTTTTTTTTCCAGTTTTTGGCCAGGGCTGGGTTTGAACCCGCCACCTCCAGCATATGGGGCTAGTGCCCTACACCTTGAGCCACAGGCACCACCCCAAAATATACAATCTTTAAAAAGATAGGCTCAGCACCCATAGCACGGTGGTTACGGCACCAGCCAAATGCACTAAGGCTGGCAGGTTTGGGCCAGCTAAACAACAATGACAACTGCAAAAAATAAAAATAGCCAGGCATTGTGGCAGGCGTCTGTAGTCCCAGCTACTTGGGAGGCTGAGGCAATAGAATCACTTAAGCCCAAGAGTTTGAGGTTGCTGTGAGCTGTGATGCTACGGCATTCTACCAAGGGTGACAAAGTGGGACTCTGTCTCAAAAAAAAAAAAAAGATAAACCAGTGGCTGGGTGTGGTGGCTCACACCTGTAATCCTAGCACTTTGGGAGGTGAGGCAGGGAGATTGCTAGAGTTTATAAGTTCAAGACCAGTCCAAGCAAGAGCAAGACCTCATGTCTAAAAAAATAAACATATGCTTGGTGCCTGTATCTCAGTGGTAGGGTGCTGGCTACATACATGGGTGCTGCCAGGTTCAAACCCAGCCCCAGCCTGCTAAACAACAATGACAACTACAACAACAACAACAAAAATAGCCAGGCATTGTGGCAGGCACCTGTAATCTCAGCTACTTGGAAGGCTAAGGCAAGAGAATTGCTTAAGCCCAAGAGTTTGAGGTTGCTGTGAGCTGTGATGCCTCGGCACTCTACCCAGGACAACATAATGATACTCTGTCTCAAAAAAATAAATAAGTAAATAAAAATAAAATTAAAATAAAAAAGATAAACCAGTGAGTGTAAAAAGTGGGGGGGGGAGGGGTATGAAATCCTCAGACATTGCTGGTAGGATTGTAGGATGGTAAGCCTCTATGGAAAAACTTTGATAGTTCCTCAAAAACTTAAACACTGGGCCGGGTGCAGTGGCTCATGCCTGTAATCCTAGCACTCTGGGAAGCTGAGGCGGGTGGATTTCCCTGAGCTCACAGGTTCAAGACCAGCCTGAGCAAGAGCATGACCTGGTCTCTAAAAATAGGTGGGTGCTGTGGCGGGTGCCTGTAATCCCAGCTACTTGGGAGGCTGAAGCAAGAGAATCACTTGAGCCCCAGAGTTGGAGGTTGCTGTGAGCTATGACAGCACAGCACTCTACCAAGGGTGACAATATGAGACTCTGTCTCAAAAAAAAAAACCTTAACCCTTGAGTTGCCATATGACCCAACATTCCACTCCTGGGTTTATTGTCAAAAACTTGTACATACGTTCCTGAGTGTGGCTGTGAATTAAAGAAAAAAAAAAACATATTCATAATTGTTCATTGTAACATGTTCATAACAGGCAAAAAATAGAAAAAACCAAAATGTCTGTCAACTGATGAATGGATAAATAAAATGTGTATATTGATGCAAATGTTCAGCCATAGTAAGGAATAAAGTCCTGATACATGCCACAACTCGGATGGACCTTGAAAATGTTACTGAAAGCTTGGTACCAGTTGTAGAAGCCAAATTTGAAAAAAAAAAAAGAACTGAGTAGAAGGGAAAAGGAAAGGAAGGTTCATTAATTTGCCAACAAATGAGTCAGACTGTCATCTTTAAGAACCACCATCCATGGGCGTCACCTGTGGCCTAGTGGGTAGGGCGCCGGCCCCATATACTGAGGTGACAGGTTCAAACCTGGCCCCCACCAAACTGCAACAAAAAAAACAGCCAGGCATTGTGGTGGGTGCCTGTAGTCCCAGCTACTCGGGAGGCTGAGGCAAGAGAATTGCCTAAGCCCAGGAGTTTGAGGTTGCTGTGAGCTATGATGCCACAGCACTCTACTGAGGACGATAAAGTGACACTCTGTCTCTACAAAAATAAATAAATAAAGAACCACCATCCTACTGTTGAGGGAACTTTATGCTATTTTATAAGTATAAAATCCTATAATTAACTCGGGGTTTTCATGACTTGTGCTGCACGCTGTACCTGTGGGCTCCCAGTGCCTCAGTTTTTCCTCATCTGATGTTGTGGTTTCTCTGTCATTTGTCTTGTGACAACTGAGCCATCCCTGCAGTGAGAAGAGAATAAGCAAACCAGCACAAACAGACCTACGAGTTAAGCTTCCTGGCATTGTGAGAGGCCCAGGGCTTGGCGCTCATAGCTCAGTGGCTAGGGCACCAGCCACATACACCAGAGCTGGCGGGTTCGAATCCAGCCCGGGCACGCCAAAAAATAATGGCAACTACAACCACAGAATAGCTGAGCATTGTGGCGGGTGCCTGTAATAAGCTACTTGGGAGGCTGATGCAAGAGAATCACTTAAGCCCAAGAGTTTGAGGTTGCTGTGAGCTATGATGCCACAGCACTCTACCCAGGGCGACAGCTTGAGACTCTGTCTCATTAAAAAGAAAAGAAGAGAAAATGAGAGATTATTCAGATACATGAATGAAAGGAAGCGGAGTCCAGGTTCTATGTGAGCAATGTGGCCTTTATTCACTTGGGTGCCAGCAAGCTGAGTTCAAAAAGCAAGTCAGCACATGGATTTAGGCAGGGGTAGGGGATAGAAATTGGAGGTGGGGAAGTGATTGGCACACTCCTTTCTTACTGGGCAGGACGGTTCTATTTGAGTGGGTCCCTACATTTGACCCTATGATCCCGGTCTTTTTAGTCCATTATAAGGAGGCAGAGTGTTGGGGGTGGTGTCCTGCTTCCTACGGGTTGAGGGTCTGTGTGGGCTCCCAATAAGGAAAAAAAGGGAGGGGGAAGGGAGTGGTGGTTACAGGAATACTCTTGGGTCTTCAATCTGAACTGGTTGATATCCATGTAGGGTGAGAATATGAACGGTTGTTTTTCAGGTGACTGCTGGTCAGTAAATTTGGAGATGAGGCAGAGGACTAATGGTCCGAAACTGAGAATGAGAAAGATCATAATTAGTGGCCCTAAAATAGGAAATGACCCGAAGAGGCCAGGAATCAAATAAGGACCAGGGACCAGAGGAGTCAAGATCTATTTATCTCTGTTTGATTTGTTCTCGGAGTTCTTTTACTTTGCCTGTGATTATTCCTGACTGGTTGACAAAGAAAACATTCTTCTCCCACCAAAATGCATGTGCCTCTTTTTTCTGCTGAATGTAAATCTAAGGCTCAGAGGTTTGGGGGGACTACTACAGCTAAAGAGTTAATTTGGGATTGTAGGGTGACTAAAGAGTCAACTACCCTTTCCATATTGTCATTAAGTTCCAGGGAGAGTTGGTGGTAAAAATGGTTTGATGTACTAGCGCCTGTAATGCCCATGCTGAATCCAGCCACTATGCCTGTTGCGAGGAGTACAGGGAGGAAGACCCCTCTTTTTGGTCTGGAAGTAGGGAGCTGTGTCAGGGCCTGAGTTAGGGAGAAGTCATTCATAAAAGAGACTTGGGAGATTAGGAAAACTCAGGTGCAAAGACCGGAACGGTTAGCGTACAGGTATCAATAGATGCAGCAGCAGAGGAAAAATATTCCCAGAGGGGCACAGGAGTCAGATAAGGGAAATGTTGAGATGAGGGAACAGAGATCAGGTTTTTGCAGAGTGTCCTATACCAGTGAGATTGAAACAGGTTAAATTGGGGGAACCTACGGGTGGAAAGTCTGTAGTTATGAGGTGGAACAGAGCTGTGTTATTTTCTGCTGGAATGGAAGAGTTATATATGTCGGGTACGGGAATGGGATTGAAAAGATTTTGGTATGGAGAAAGGCACATCCAGCATCCTGAGAGAGGAGAGAAAGAGTTCAGGGCAGCTGAGGAGGAGGTGTTTAAAAGCCGGGGAATAAGTGTTGTTGTAGGTCTTGCAGGACAGTGAGGTCTAATCCTTTATAGGATGAAGGGGTTATGGTGGAAGAGAGGAGGGGTTTTTTTGTTTTGTTTTGTTTTTTTGAGACAGAGTCTCACTTCATCACCCTTGGCAGAGTGTATGGCATCACAGCTCACAGCAACCTCCAACTCCTGGGCTTAGGCGATTCTTTTGCCTCAGCCTCCCAAGTAGCTGGGACTACAGGAGCCTGCCACAACGTCCGGCTATTCTTTTGTTGCAGTTTGGCCGGGGCCGGGTTTGAACCCACCACCCTCGGTATACAGGGCCGGCGGCCTACCCACTGAGCCAGAGGTACCGCCGGAGAGGATTTTTTTTTTATGATTTCTTTTGTTTCTTGCTGATGTGCTATGTCCTGAACTCCTCCTCCATCTGATAATCCTACATGGGTGAGGTAGGGCCAGCAGACAGTAGTCCCAACTCCACCTCCAGGGCATCCAGCGTCTTATTTTTCCTCTGTCCTCCATAAGAACATTCAGAGGCTTTGGTAACATCATAAAGTGTGCTGGCATGTAAGTGGAGCTAGTGCAAAGTGGTGTCTGAGATAAGAATCGGGCATAGTTGACGTGGAAATGGGGGTTGGTGAGGTATTCATGGATATAGGAGGTTTGGGTAACAACACAACCTGTGCAGTCAGTCAGGGTTGATGCGGAGAGGAGAAGGGCCAGGATCGACAGGAGGGAGAGCCAGAAGGAAAAGGAGTAGGAAGAGGAAAAACTGGGTTTCCTCAGGGGGAAAGTCTTGGAAGATGCCTTGTAGCCACAATCTTTAAAGGCTTCGAAGAGGTCATCCCAGCTTTGAACGTATGAGAGTAGCCAGGCATGTCAGGAAAAGTTAAGAAGAAAAGGGAAGAATCTGGGAGGAAAGTTACACAATATGGGAAAGTGGATTCTTCAGGGATCCTGGTGAGTTTCAAGGTGGTGGGGGTTAGTACTTGTGCAATTTCCAGTGGGGGTTTTCCAGTGTTAGAAGTTTTTCTGTAGGGCACAGCTATATTCAGGATCGGTGGATCCAGACTGGGGGTTCCAAGAGGCGAACAGCTATGGGATGCTATAGAGAATGGTGTGAGGGCTTGTCCAGGGAGGGGATAGAATCCTACGTGGCAGGGAGTTGAGGAAAACTTGTTGTCCTGCCAATTAATCTCTGACTTTCTCTGCTGAGGATTGGAGTAGGAGCTAATTTATTGTTTTTCTAAGTTCATCCCTAGTTTCCTGAAGGATAGGAAAATAGTTTCCTATGATAGAGTCTGGAGAGGGTCCAAGGCCCAGAATAATAGTTCTGCTGTACATTATTTCAAAAGGGCTATAAAAGAGGAGTTTGCGAGAGTGAGAGTGAATGCAGAGTTAAGTGATGGGGAGGAGCTTAATCCAATCTTGTGTTGGAGTACTAATTTGGTGAGATGTTGTTTAAGGATGTTGTTCATTTGTTCTGCTTTCCCTGATGACTGGGGCCTGTAAGGCACATGTAAGCACCACTGAACTCCTAGGGCTTGTGAGGTTTGGGAGGTGATCTGGCTAATGAAAGCTGGGCCATTGTCACTCTGAATGGAGCTGGGGAGGCTGAATTTAGGAATAATGTGGTGGAGAAGGGTGGAGACAACTTCATGGGTTTTCTCATCTTCTGTGGGGAATGCTTTGACCCACCCTGAGAAGGTATCAATCCAAACTAGAAGAAGTTTTTATTTTCATATAGGAGGCATGTGGGTGAAGTCAATCTGCCAGTGTTGTCTGGGGGTTTGGCCCCGGGGCCTGATGTGTGGGAAAAGGGGGTGTTTTTATGGCCCTCTGTGGTGAGACCTTGGTGCAGATTGTGCAAGACTGGGTTATCTGTTTTATTTATTTATTTATATATTTTTTGAGACAGAGTCTCACTTTGTCGCCCTCGGCAGAGTGCCATGTTGTCATAGCTTGCAGCAACCTCAAACTCTTGGGCTTAAGGGATGCTCTTGCCTCAGCCTCTTAAGGAGCTGAGACTACAGGTGCCCACCACAATGCCCAGCTAGTTTTTGTGTTTTTAGTAGATAGAGATAGGGTCTTGCTCTTGCTCAGGCTGGTCTTGAACTCCTGAGCTCAAGAAATCCACCTGCCTTCACTTCCCAAAATGCTAAGATTACAGGCATTGTTGCAGGAAGCCAAGGTCCAAGGGAGAGAAAGAACACCGAAACACCATGTTTATAAGAAGAAGGGTGTTATTCACTGGCCGGGAGCTTACGGTATAGAAGAATTCCAAATGGCCATGCTCCCTAATTGGCTTGGTCTTTCTTTCCCTTTTTATCTTCAGTCCAAAAGTTCCAACCCGTAGGTACCTTTTTCATTGGCCAGTTTGAATCAGGCTGGACATGCTGTTCCAGCCCCCACAGAATTACAGGATTTCACCAAAGCGGAAATTTCCAAGTTCCAGGAGGTTAGTTCTACAAATTCCCATGAACTGAGTCACCATGGAGAGGACCCTGCAGGTGTATCCTTGTGGTCTCCTTGAGAAGACCTGTTCTAGAACTCACCCTTCTCAGGTATTCTCTCTCAGCATGAGCTACTGCACCCAGCCAATCTGAGCTTTTTATCATTTCAGATAAGCTTATTTAAAATTTAGTACTTTTGCAGGCATATCTGCCAGAACATTTTTTTTTTTTTAGAGACAGAGTCTCACTTTGTTGCACTTGGTAGAATGCCGTGGCGTCATAGCTCACAGCAACCTCCAGCTCTTGGGCTTAGGCCATTCTCTTGCCTCAGCCTCCCAAGTAGCTGGGACTACAGGCGCCCACCACAATGCCCAGCTGTTTTTTTTCTTGCAGTTTGGCCAGGGCTGGGTTTGAACCTGCCACCCCCCTTGGTATATGGGGCCGGCGCCCTACTCACTGAGCCACAGGTGCCGCCCTGCCAGAACATTATTGCAAATTATACCAAGCTAAGGCTATAGACCTAAGCTTCTACATGTCCTACAATTTTATAAAGTAGTATAAAGGAGAAGCAGACAAGTCATAATAAGACTAACAGAGCACTTACTAGGATAAATCTGTGTTTTATTGGTGGGGAGATGATTAAAGAAATTCAATATGAGTATCAGCAAATTACCCATATTGGATTTCTCTTTCTGGTTTGACATAAGGATAGGAATACAAGAGGCTAAAGGGATATTTTGAGAAGCGAGCCCTGAGGCAGACACCAGCTAGTTTCTTCTTGAAAGCAGTAGGTAGGTAATCATAAGAAAGTGAATTAAGGCTCGGCACCTGTGGCTCAACGGGCTAAGGCGCCAGCCACGTACACCTGAGCTGGCGGGTTCGAATCCAACCCGGACCCGCCAAACAACAATGACGGCTGCAACCAAAAAATGGCCGGGCGTTGTGGCGGGCGCCTGTAGTCCCAGCTACTTGGGAGGTGGAGGCAAGAGACTCGCTTGGGCCCAGGAATTGGAGGTTGCTGTGAGCTGTGATGCCA
>CAUYRH010154603.1:0-11984 GCA_963574655.1 Perodicticus potto
TTTTGAGACAGAGCCTCAAGCTGTCACCCTGGAGAGAGTGCTGTGGCATCACAGCTCACAGCAACCTCCAATTCCTGGGCTCAAGTGAGTCTCCTGCCTCCTCCTTCCAAGTAGCTGGGACTACAGGCGCCCGCCACAACACCCAGCCATTTTTTGGTTGCAGCCGTCATTGTTGTTTGGCGGGCCCAGGCTGGATTCGAACCCGCCAGGTCAGGTGTACGTGGCTGGCGCCTTAGCCCGTTGAGCCACAGGTGCCAAGCCCATTTACATATTCTTAAATGCTTACCATCAGTCCTTTTGCTGACATTTTCCCAGTTATCATTTGGTTGAATGAAGTTCATCCTCTAGTAGATTTCTCAGTAGGACTACTAAGTACAGAATTCTCTATACTCTTGTATGTTGAAAACTTTTTCTGTTGCTTTAATATTTGAGGGACACCTTGACTGATACAAAATCCTTGGTTCACACTTTCGTTGACTGTTATTTTTAATGCTGCTCTCTTTTTCACCTTGCTTTGTAATTTAGTTTTTAGAAATCTGATAATCTGAGGCTCGTCTAATTCTTTTGGATTTTTAGCTTATTATTATTATTTTGCATAGAAGTTTTGAGGATTTTGTCTTTATCATTGAAATAAAATAGTTTTGTTTTCTGCGGTTGCAAAGCTAAGGAGATCCGGGTCTGGCCTGGCCTGGCCGATGACGTCGGATCTCATCATCCCACGCGCTTCTTTGTTCCCTGTCCCCAGTTCCCTTCAATAAAACAGTTTGAACCCTAAAAAAAAAAAAAAAGAAAGAAAGAAAATAGTTTTTACTAGGCTGTGTTTCAGAGTTGATTTTTCAAGAATAATTTACCTAGGTACCTGATGAGGCTTTAAATGTGTAGATTGAGATATTTCAGGTATTCTTTGATTTCTGAAAGGTTTTCTTAAATTATATTTTTAAATATTAGTTCAGTTCTAGTGTTTGGTTTTTCTTTCTTGGAACTACAATTAAACAAATATTATTAAGTTGGATGCTGTGGCTCACACCTATAATCCTAGCACTCTGGGTAGATTGCTTGAGCTCAGGAGTTTGAGACCAGCCTGAGCAAGAGTGAGACCCCATATCTATTAAAAATAGAAAAAAAACTAGCCAGGCATCATGGAAGGCACCTATAGTCCCAGATACTTGGGAGGCTGAGGCAAGAGGAACTCTTGGGCCCAAGAGTTTGAGGTTGCTGTGAGCTATGATGACACCATGGCATTCTACCCAGGGTGACAGAGTGAGACTCTGTCTCAAACAAAAAAAAAAGCAAATATTATTCCTTCTTTACCTAACTTCTGTCTCCACTGCTTTCTCTCTGATTCATTCTTTTTCATTCTGGCCTGTCCTCTCTCTCTCCCTCTCCTTCTCTTTTACCTGCTCTTTCTCACTTTCCCTCTGTCTCTGTTTTTGAATATCATTTTTAATTTCTTAGCAATTTTCTTGCCTTCTTTCAGTATCCCTTAGTAAATTTTCATTTGAGTTTATTCTCCCTTAGGCACCTTATAATTTATTCTTACTTTTGAAATAATTTAATCTTTTTCTCCAATTTTTTTCCTTGAGTTCAAGTAATTCTTTTTCTTTTTTTTTTTTTTTTTTGGCCGGGGCTGGGTTTGAACCCACTACCTCCGGCATATGAGGCCAGCGCCCCTCTCCTTTGAGCCACAGGTGCCGCCCAAGTAACTATTTTTCTTTCATATTTATTTATTTTGAGACTGAGTCTTGCTATGTCATCCTCTGTAGAGTGCCTTGACATCACAGCTCACAAGGACCTCCAACTTTTGGGCTTAAGTGATTCTCTTGCCTCAGCCTCCCCAGTAGCTGGGACTACAGGCACCTGCCACAATGCCCAGCTATTTTTTTTGTTGTTGTTGCAGTTGTTGTTGTTTAGCTGGTCCAGGCTAGGTTCGAACATGCCAGCCTTGGTGTATGTGGCTAGTGCTATAACCATTGTGCTACTGGTGCCAAGCCTCTTTCGCATTTATTTTTGTTTGTTTATTTCTGGTCTATTTCTATTCTTAGTTGTGAATTTCTGATTCAAGATAGATTTTTCTGAATATACTGAAATGCTTTTGAATATATTTAATTCTATTTGGAGTAGAGGCACACTCCAGAGATATTGAGGGTTCAGTTCCCCACAATAGTAAAGCAAATATTATAGCACAGCAAGTCACACAGTTTTTTTGGTTTCCCAGTGCATATAGTAGTTCTGATAATATGCAATAGGCTGGGCATAGTAGCTCACACCTGTAATCCCAGCACTTTTGGAGGCTGAAATGGGAGAGGATGGCTTGTGGCCAGGATTTTGAGACTAGCCTATGCAACATAATGAGCCTCAGCAAGAGAACTAGAATTAGAAGTGGTACCCAAAGATGTGTCTGAATTTATTCATGTTATAGCATCTTTCCTTTGACCATAGTCCTACAAAAAAAATTAAAAAATTATCTGGTTATGGTGGCACACACCTGCAGTCTCAGCTACTTGGGAGATTGATATAGGAGGATTGCTTGAGCCCAGGAATTTGAGGCTACAGTGAAGTATGATTGCCAATGCATTCCACCTGGTGACAGCATGCGACCCTGTTTCAAAACCAAAATAAGTAATAACATTATGTCTGAAAAACCTATATATGTGTATACATATCTTAATTTTAAAAAACACTTTATGCTAAAAAATGCTAACAATCATGACCCTTCAGCAAGTCATATTTTTTTTCTTTACTGGTAGAGGATCTTGCTTTGATGTTGATGGCTGCTGACTGATCAGGGTAGCTGTTGAAGGTTGGGATGGCTATGGAAATTTCTTGAAATAAAACAGAAATAATGTTTGCTACTTCATTTAACTCTTCTTTTCATTAATTTCTCTGTAGCATGGATGGTGTTTAATAACATTTACCCACAGAACTTCTGTCTAAAATGGAGTTAGTCCTCTCAAACCCTGATACTGCTCTATCAACTAAGTATGTAATCTAAATGCTTCATGTCATTTCAACAAAATGCACAGCATCTTCACCAGGAGTAGATTCTCTCTCAAGAAACTTAGTTTCTTTGCTCATCCATAAGTAGAAACTCTTCATCAGTTCAAGTTTGATCATGAGATTGCAGCATTTCAGTCACATCTTTGGGCACCACTTTAATTCTAGTTCTCTTGCTGTTTCTACCACATCTACAGTGACCGCCTCCATTGAAGTCTTTAACCCATGAGAGTTAGAATCTACTTCTCCAAACTCCTGTTAATGTTGATATTTTGACCTTTTCCCATGAATCACAAATATTTTTAATGATACCTAGAATGGTGAATCCTTTCCAGAAGGTTTTCAGTTGACTTGGGCCAGATCCATTAGAGGAATCACTATAACCTTATGAAATGTATTTCTTAAATAACAAGATTTGAAAACAAAAATGATTCCTTGATCCCATGAGATGCATAATGGAAGTTGTGTTAGCAGTCATGAAAACATTATACATTTCCATCAGGCCCCTTAAGTGACTAGGCACGTTGTCAATCAGTGAGCAGTAATATTTTGAAAAGAATCTGGTTTTCAGAGCAGTAGATCTCAACACGGTTTAGTATTTACTAACCATGCTGTAAGCAAATATGCTATCATCTAGGCCAGTGGTTCTCACCCTTCCTAATGCCACGGCCCTTTAATACAGTTCCTGTGGGTTGCGACCCACAGGTTGAGAACTGCTGATCTAGGCTTTGTTGTCCCATTTGTGGAGCACAGGAAAAGTAGATTCAGCATAATTTTTAAGGGCTGTAGGATTTTCAGGGTGGTCAGTGCACGTTGGCCTCAACTTAAAATCACCAGCTGCATTAGCTCCTAACAAGAGAGTCAGCCTGTCCTTTGAAACTTTGAAGCCAGGCATCAAAAGCTATGAGAGTCTAGATGGCATCATCTCTAGCTATGAAAGTCCTAGATGGCATCATCTTCCAATGGAAAGCTATTTCATCTATGTTGAAAATCAGCTGTTGGCTCGGCGCCTCTGGCTCACTGGGCTAAGGCGCCAGCCATGTACACCTGAGCTGGCGGGTTCGAATCCAGCCCGGGCCCACCAAACAACAATGACGGCTGCAACCAAAAAAAAAAAAAAAAAACAAAGAAAGAAAGAAAATCAGCTGTTTAGTATGTGTATGCGGCCATCTTTATAAAAGATCTTAGCTAGATTTTCTGTACCTTCTATATATGTCAGTGCTTGCTGCTTCCCCTTGCACTTTTATGTTATGGAGATGCCTTCTTTCCTTAAACCTCATGAACCATCCTCTACTAGCATCCAGCTTTTTGCTGCAGCTTCCTCGCCTCTCTCAGTATTCATAAGATTGAAGAGAATCAAGGCCTTGCTTTGGATTAGGCTTTGGCTTAAGGGAATGGTATGACTGGTTTGATCTTCTAATCCAGACCACTGAAATGTTCTCTGTATCAGCAATAAGGCTCTTTGACTTTCTTGTTCATGTGTGCACTGAAGTAGCACTTTTATTTTTCTTCAATAACTTTTTCTTTGCATCTACAACTTGGCTAACTGTTTGACATAAGAGGCCTACCTTTTGGCCTGTTTTGGCTTTCAACATGCCTTTTTCAGTAAGCTTAATCATTTCTAACTTTCATTCAAGAGTTAGAGTCTCACTTTATCACCCTCTGTAGAGTGCAGTGGCATCACAGCTCACAGCAACCTCCACCTCCTGGGCTTAGGCAATTCTCTTCCCACAGCCTCCCGAGTAGCAGGGACTACAGGTACCCACCAGAATGCCCGGCTGTTTTTTTTTTTTTTTTTTGCAGTTTGGCCAGGGCCGGGTTCAAACCCTCCAACCTCAGTATATGGGGCTGGCACCCTGCCCACTGAGCCACAGGTGCCGCCCTATTTCTGACTTTTAATTTAAAGTGAGAGATGTGCAACTCTTCCTTTTACTTAAACACTTAGAGGCTATTGTAGGGTTATTAATTGGCCTAATTTCAATATTGTTGTGTCTCAGGGAATAGGGAGGCCTGAGGAGACCGAGAGAGACGAGGGAATGGCCCATCAGTAGAGCAGTCAAAATGCACATAACGTTCATTTATTTATTTATTTTTAAACCAACATTTTTTTTTTTTTTTTTTTGCGGTTTTTGGCCGGGGCTGGATTTGAACCCACCACCTCCAGCACATGGGGCTGGTGCCCTACTCCTTTGAGCCACAGGCACTGCCCTATTTATTTATTTTTTAGAGACAGAGTCTCACTTTGTCGCCCTCGGTAGAATGCCGTGGCGTCACAGCTCACAGCAACCTCCAGCTCTTGGGCTTAGGCAATTCTCTTGCCTCAACCTCCCAAGTAGCTAGATCCACAGGCGCCTGCCACAAAGCCCGTCTATTTTTTTTTTATTGCAATTTGGCCTGGGGCTGGGTTTGAACCCGCCACCCTCAGTATATTGGGCCGGCGCCCTACTCACTCAGCCACAGGCGCCGCCTGCATGTAGCATTTATTAATTAAGTTTACCATCTCACATGAATGCAATTCATGGTGTCCCAAAATAATTACTGTAGTAATATCAAAGATCACTGATCACAGATCAGTATAACAGATATAATACTACAGAAAAGTTTGAAATTTTTTAAGAATTACCAAAACATGACACAGAAACATGAAGTGAACACTTGCTGTTGGAAAAATGGTGCTAACAGACTTGCAAGGGTTCCCCAAACCTTAAATTTATAAAACTGTAATATCTACAAAGTACAGTAAAGTGAAGCACAGTAAAATAAGGTATGCTTGTATAGACTTGCAGATTTCTTCTGCTGCTTGGTTTTAGGGGGAAGAATTTTCCAGAGGTAAGAAATTATCTTTTTCCACTTTCTTGTTAACACATGAGTACCATCAGATGGTAACATTTTTGCTAATCTTATGAATATGAAACAGTATCTCATTCTTGTAATTGTATTTCCTGGATTCTTAGTGGGGTTGAGTATTTTTTCATGTTTATTGGACATTTGTGTTGCTTTCTTTTGAAAACTGGAAGGATGGAACTGCCGTTTTCTGAGTCAGCCTGTAGGAGGAGCAGATTTGGTGGGAGATCAGGAGTGTGCTCTCGGACATGTTTACACCTTCCATTGGGCTGTTAAATACACAAGACTGGAGTGTATAGGATAGGTGTGAGTGGGAAATATAAAGTGGGGGTTGTTGGTTTATAGAGACTATTTAAAGACATGAGATTGAATGAGTGCATAACACTTTGATTATATAAAGTGGGGGTTGTTGGTTTATAGAGACTGTTTAAAGGCATGAGATTGAATGAGTGCATAACAGTGAGAAGTCCAAAGACTGAAGTCACTGTGAGGAAGGCTGGCTTCACTATTGAGGGTTAAGGTGGTGAGGGTAGAATTGAGGAGAAACCAGCGAAGGAAACAGAAAGAGTTGTTACGGAGGTAGGGGGACAACCAGGAAAGTATAGTATTCTGGAATCCCAGGTATTTCCACCAAGAGATGTATCAGATGCCACTGGCAAAACGAGGAAGAAGAAGAGAACTGACCCTTGGATTTAGCAACGTGGATTTCATTAGCGATTCTGGCTGGAGCAGTTTAATACAGTGGGGGGATGGGAAGCTAGGTTGCTGAGCAGTCAAACAAGAATGTGAGAAAAACTGAGGATAATGACTGTGGGATACAGATAACTCTATTGAAGAATTTGATTGTAAAAGGAGAGCTAGGATGGTAGCCCTAGGGGGGATGTGGTTCCAGAGAGAAGGAGAAATGATGCCCAGTTGTATGGTGATGGGAAAGAGACTTGCTGGAGCCAGGTCCTTCTGCTGGGTGAGGGGTGTTTCTAATGCTGTCCTGGTGAGGTTGGCCTCTCAGCACCAGCATCCTCTTTAGCATCCTCCTGGGAGTAGAGGACCCTGCTGTCCAGTCATCTCCTTTTTATGTTCAGGGACAGACAGGTTCATTCACTGCTCCTGGCCCTTCACAGTTGACTCTGAGGCAGCAATATAAACAAATTTATCTTCTGTCACAAACCCTATTGGTGTATTAGTCTTGTCTCTCGCTCGCTCCTAGAGTCCTGGTCCCCTTGATTACCTTTGCTGATTACAAGCAGGCAAGTTTAAATCAGAGATGAGCAAACTTTTCCTGTAAAGAACCAGATAGTAAATATTTTAGGCTTTGTTGTCCACATACAATCTCTACAATCTCTGTTGCATATTTTTTTTACAACTCTTTAAAAATGTAAAAACCTTTCTTAGCTCAGATTGTATGCTTAAACTAACCCTTCTCTCTTGTTAAGCCCCTAAACCAGTTCTTTTCCTTAACCTGCTGATGCAAACTAAGCAATTGCAAACAAAGTTAATTAAAAAAAAATAGCTTTCTTGAGGTATAATTTACTGGTTTAAAGTGTGCAACTCAATGGTTTTTAGTATGTTTGCAGAGTTATGCAACCATCTCCATAATATCTACTCTAATTTTAGAACATTTTCATCAGTAACTAATAGTCTGTATCACCTGGGAACTTGCCAGAAGTGGGGTCCATGTCAGGAGTAGGGCCCAGAAATTTGTGTTTTAACAATTCCTCCAGGTGATTCCAATGTACACGAAGTTTGAGAACCACTGCTCCAAGCTACATCCCTGCACAGGATTGTTAGGCTGTAAATTTGGGCATGTTCAACTTTATTTGGTACCACCAAACTATGACCTTTGAACTGTGTGGGTCCATTTATACGTGGATTTTTTTCAGCCAGATGTGAATGAAAAATACAGTATATGAATAATCCCGTGAGGATGCAAAACCTGTCTATTTGTAGGACTGGCTTTTTGTCTATGAAAGTTCTGATTCTGGGGTTTGAGTATGTGTGGATATTGGGACACACAGGGGGAATCAATCCTAAGTATATTGAGGGATGACCGTACTTTCTGACTGGTTATACTGTACTCATGTATAATTCATCTAGCAGTATGTGAGAGTTCCTATCATCCTACATCTTTGCCAATACTCTGGAATATACAACTTAATTGTATTTTGTCAGTTTGAATGGGTATAAAATGGTTATGATCTTAATTTGCATATTCCCAATTACTAATGATTTTGAACATCTCAGATGTTCATAGGTCACTTGAGTTTTGTGATCTGTGATACATTATTTGGAGTCTCTTGCCTATTGAAATAATTACAGTTATGTAAATAAATACTCATACTGTGTTAGAATAATTGCAAAATAAACCCAGACTTCCCAAGGAGAAAGAAACCAGGTTGAGGGGGAGGGAAAGAAAGCTAATGGAAGAGTCTCAGGGCTCTGGCTAACTGAGCAACAGCCATCTATGTGGTAGGAACAGCATGGCCTAAGCAAGGAAAGCAAGTAGTGTGGTGTGGTGGATTAACAGGGTGCATGGAGGAAAAGACACACATAAGTCTAGGAGAAAGATGTGTATATTTTACATTTGTTTAATATTTTATGATTGTTGAGTATTTGGGTTATTATAACTATTTTTGCTGGATTATTTTCTTTCTTGTTATAAGTAAGGCTGATATAAACAGTACATACAGGTGCCTTTTTACTTTTAAATTATTTTCTTAAAATAATAAATTTAAGCTGAAATTACTAGATTAAAGGAAAGGAGGCATGGTTAGTTTCATAGTTTCTTACATGTTTCAGTTATTACCCTTCATTAGTCATTAGAGAAATGCAAATCAAAACCACTTCATACTCACTAGGTTGGCTGGAATCAAAAAGACAGACAATAGCCAGACATTGTGGCAGGCACCTGTAGTCCCAGCTACTTGGGAGGCTGAGGCAAGAGAATTGCTTAAGCCCAAGAATTGGAGGTTGCTGTGAGCTGTGACACCACGGCACTCTACCGAGGGTGACAACTTGAGATTCTGTCTCAAAGAAAAAAAAAAAGACAGATAATAAGTGTTTGAAAGATGTAGAGATATTGGAATCTTCACATGCTGCTGATGGGAATGTTGTAGTTACTTTGGAAAAGTTTGGCAGGTCTTCAAAAAGTTAAACGTTTTCACATAGTAAATGAGAAAATCTCATGAATGTTATGTTAATCAGGTTGATAAAAATATCTCAGATTGTATGTGAAACCCGCACACTGTACCCCATGATTAAATTATTGTACACAGCTATGATTCGATAAACAAAAAAAAAGTTAAACGTGGAGTTCCATACGACCCAACTGTTCCATTCCTTGATAATAGATCCAAAATAAATGAAAACATGTGTTCACATAAAAACTTGCACATACATGTTCATAGGAGGAGTATTCGTAATAGGCAACAGGTAGAAATAACCCAAATGTTCATTATGAGAAGAATGAACAAAATATAGCATACTCATACAAAGTAATATGTATTATTTGACTACAAAAAGGATTGTGGTCTAAGGAAGGAGACTGCAACATGGATGGACTTTGCAAGCATTGTGCTAAGTGAAATAAGCCAGTCATGAAAGACCACATATTATATGATCCCCTTTCCGTGAAATGTCCAGAATAGGCAAATCCATAGAAACAGAAAGTTACGTTAGTGGTTGCCAGGAGCTAAGTGGGGAAGGAAAGGAGTGAGAAGCCATTGGGTTTCTTTTGGAGGTAAAGAGAATGTTCTAGAATTAAACTATAGTATGATTGTACTTTACTGTGACTATTCCAAAAAAAATCATTGAATTGTACACTTTAAATGGGTGAATTGTATGGCATGTGAATTATATCTCAATACCAGATTGTTTATTGCAGCCCAATTCATAATTGATAAGTCATAGAAGAAGCCCAAGTGCCCATCGATCCACGAATGGATTAATAAATTGTGGTATATGTATACCATGGAATATTATGCAGCCTTAAAGAAAGATGGTGACTTTACCTCTTTCGTATTTACATGGATGGAGCTGGAATACATTCTTCTTAGCAAAGTATCTATCTCAAGAATGGAAGAAAAAGTATCCAATGTATACAGCCATACTATGAAGCTAATTTGTAACTTTCATATGAAAGCTATAACCCAATTATAGCACAAGAAGACAGGGAAAGGGGTAAGGGAGGGAAGAAGAGGGGGAGGGTGGGTGGATAGAGGGTAAATGGTAGGATCACACTTATGGTGCATCTTAGAAGGGACAGGTGAAACCTACTAAATGCAGAACACAAATGTTTTCACACATTAAATGACAAAATCCCATGAAGGTTATGTCGAACAGTTGGATGAAAATATTTCAGATTGTATATGAAGCCCACACACTGTACCTCATGATTGCACTAATGTACACAGCTATGATTTGATAAAAAAAAAAAAAAGAAAGAAAAGATTGCTTTCCAGAAAAATTTTGCTTTTTCATCATCAGCAATATTTTCTGTCTCCCCTTCCACACACATAACCTTTCGGTTTATTATTTTTGTTAAATTTAATAGACATGAACTGGCACCCAAAGTTTCTTTAGTTAAATTAAAAACTCCCTGATAGAATGTAACCTCTATCCTGGCAGGAATTTTTGCTTTTTTTTTTATTTGCTGCTATATCCCTGGAACAGTACCTGGCAAATAATAGGTACTCAGTAAAATTTGTTGAATGAATACATTTTGCTATTTTTGGTCGCTAAGTAAGCAACGTTTTCCTTCAGTGTTTTAATTTCATAATACTTTTAAATTATTTGTTCTTCCTAGCTTTAAATTCCTTTTGAAAAGAGGTGGTGTACAACTAAATGAATTGAATGAATTGTACTTCCTATGGTGAATGGAAGTTCTAGTTCATTCAAGTCCTTTGACCTTTGCTGCTTTTACTTTCCTTCTGAAATTTGTGATAATAGTAGTTTGCAAATATTTGAGTATGAGATCCCCTTTTAAATTGATGACTACTTAATGATAAATATATTTTTTGTATTTACAGGAAGAAAAACTGCATAGTGGCAAGAAACCATTTATATTTTAGTAATTATCAGAGTATTTTCAGAAAGTTCTAAAAGTAAAGTGCATAATATATGAGAAATATAACTAGTGGGTAGGGTGCTGGCCCCTTACACCAAGGGTGGCGGGTTCAAACCTGGCCCCGGCCAAACTACAACCAAAAACTAGCTGAGCGTTGTGGCGTACAACTGTAGTCCCAGCTACTGGGGGGGCTGAGGCAAGAGAATCGCCCAAGCCCAGGAGTTGGAGGTTGCTGTGAGCTGTGACGTCACGGCACTCTACCAAGGGCGACATAGTGAGACTCTGTCTCTACAAAAAAAAAAAAAAAAACAAACAGAGAGAGAGAGAAATATACTTATTTATTCTGTAGTCTGTGCATGATGACTCTGTGATTATTCATGAACCCATGGCAATAATTTTAAAAGCCACCAGGGGATTGGAGCCAGTAAGTTGGGAACTACTTACGTAGTATCAGACCTGAGAAGGACTACTGAGATGTAAATAATAGCTAGTGTAGAAGGTTATACCCTAATTATGTCTTTTTAAAATTCATTTCCTAAAGCTATCATTTTCTTTTAAAGACTGAATAATATTTTAAAAATTACGTTTACAAGTGCCTCTTAAAGTTTACTTGTTTGACATTATTTGTCTTAGCTAAAAATCAGAAGCAAACTAAATGTCTAATAATGATTAATTAAATTTGGGGCATATTTACTGGGGGAAGTTAGGCAGCAATTGAATATTATAATTAGGAATTATAATTCTTACAATCCAACAATTTGAAAAGTAAGGTATACCATCAAGTATTCCTAAATATTTGGACTGTGATTATATGAAATGTTTCAGTACATGGTAAAAAAAACCAGAAAGTAGTAGTGGTTGTGTTCAAGTAGAGGGATTCTGGGAAAATTTTTTCTCTTTTTGAAATACTTATGTAGCAGTCACTATGTACCAGACACCACTAACCTTTTTTCATGGCTTATAGCACATCTCAATGCAGCCTAGCCATGTTTTTATGTTTTTTTTATTTTATTTTATTTATTTATTTATTTTTGCTTCTCAGTATATATATATATATATATATATATATATATATATATATATA
>CAUYRH010154604.1:0-24119 GCA_963574655.1 Perodicticus potto
CTCCCAAGTAGCTGGGACTACAGGCGCCCGCCACAACGCCTGGCCATTTTTTGGTTGCAGCCGTCATCGTTGTTTGGCGGGCCCGGGCTGGATTCGAACCCACCAGCTCAGGTGTATGTGGCTGGCGCCTTAGCTTGTTGAGCCACAGGCGCCGAGCCAATAAATTACTTTCTTATTAGGGCTGAGTACATTGGATACTTTTTCTTCCATTCTTGAGATACTTTGCTAAGAAGAATATTTTCTTTCTTTTTTTTCTTTTTCTTTTTTGGAGACAGAGCCTCAAGCTGTCACCCTGGATAGAGTGCAGTGGCATCACAGCTCACAGCAACCTCCAATTCCTGGGCTCAAGCGAGTCTCTTGCCTCTGCCTCCCTAGTAGCTGGGACTACAGGCATCCACCACAGCACCCGCCCATTTTTTGGTTGCAGCCGTCATTGCTGCGTCATTGCTGTTTGGCGGGCCGGGGCTGGATTCGAACCCGCCAGCTCAGGTGTACGTGGCTGGCGCCTTAGCCTGTTGAGCCCTAGGCACTGAGCCTTTTTTTTTTTCTAATAGAAGCTTAAGATTTTCCTTGGTGGTATAGAATTTCCTGATCCATTTATTGAGGATCTTTTTATTGGTTGATCCAGGTGGACTCCTATCTGGACAATTAGGTCCTTTTAGTTGTTAAAGAGTTTTAATTTGTTTGATAATCTTATTTTTTAATCTCCCATTTTTGTTGGATTTTTTTTCCCCATTTTCACTCTGGAATTTCATCTGGTTTCTTCCTTTTCCTCTTTTTTTTTTCCTTTGTTGACAGAGTCTCACTGTGTCACCCTGGGTAGAGTGCTTGTGGCATCACACCACACTCAAACTTTGGGCTTAAGCAATTCTCTTGCTTCAGCCTCCCAAGTCACTGGGACTACAGGCATCCGCCACAACGCCCAGCTGTTTCTGTTTATTTTTTTTTTGTTGGAGTTGTCATTGTTTAGCTGGCCCTGGCCGGATTCTAACCTGCCACCCTCGGTGTATGTGATTGGCGCTGTAACCACTGTGCTACGGGCACCAGGCCCATTTTTATTTTTCAAGGGCTTCTTTTTGTTTTAATTTGACTTGTTATCACTTGGCATCCTGTTCTAGTTTCATGGTACAATAAATTACCAATGAAAAAGAATGTTAACAGTATCTTTGTTGAGGTTTCTATCAGTTTCTTTTTTCTCAGATATACGTGTTTGTTTAAGAATAAAGTAGTACGGTGGCTCCTGTGGCTCAGTGAGTAGGGCCCCGGCCCCATATACCAAAGGTGTCGGGTTCAAACCCAGCCCCAGCCAAACTGCAACAACAAAAAAAATAGCTGGCATTGTGGCAGGCACCTGTAGTTCCAGCTACTCAGGAGGCTGAGGCAAGAGAATTGGCTAAGTCCATGAGCTGGAGGTTGCTGTGAGCTGTGACGCCACAGCACTCTACCGAGGGCGATAAAGTAAGACTCTGTCTCTAAAAAAAAAAAGGAGGGGTGGCGCCTGTGGCTCAAAGGAGTAGGGCGCTGGCCCCATATGCCAGAGGTGGTGGCCTGACCCACAGAGGACCCTGGCCTCCTGGACTAGGGGGTGGTGATTCTAGGTGGTGGCCATGCAAGCTGAGGGCTGGTCATACCTGCAGCCCAGAGGAAGTCCCATTGTACCCAGCATACCCTGAGCCATCGTAATCACTCTACTTTTTGCTCTCCAGGTATCACAACTGTCTACTAAAGCCCGAAAGCCAGCACCATGGACTTCCAGCATCGGCCCGGGGGCAAGACTGGCAGTGGAGGTGTGGCCTCCTCCTCTGAGAGCAACCGGGACCGGAGGGAGCGCCTCAGGCAGCTGGCCCTGGAAACCATTGACATCAACAAGGTGGGCCCTGCACAAGGGGGCACACAGGTGGCCTTTGGTAGAGGGTGGGGGTCCAGGGCAGTCAGGAAGAGATGCTGTATTCAAGACCCTGCCCTCTTCCCATAGCGCAGGGTCTTGGCCTCCTCCCCAACTTGTGCACAGACACTGGTAGGTCAGGTACTCCCAAGCACTGTGGAAGCTGGGGCTTGGGGCCAGATGATTCTCTGGGTGGGCCCATCCTGGGTGCCACAGGGTGCAGAAGAGTGTGTCTAGCCTCCACCCACTCTGTGTGAGGGCACTCCGTCCCCTGTTACAACAGCCAGTGTCCCCAGATGTTCTCTGAGGCAGAATTGCCGGGATGAGACCCCTGGCAGTCAATGTGTGGTTCCCCTTATACTCTGAAATGCACCAGGACATGCTAAGCCGTTGCTGTATGCTGGGGACTCCTGAAGATCCCCACTGGCCTTATGAAGTTGGTTCTTACTGTCCCCATCTTCTAGATTAGGAAACAGGTTCAGAAGGGGATGGCACAGCTGTGGTGATAGAGTCAGGATTTGCTTCCTGGTCTGTCTGCTACAACACCGGAGATCAGAAGCACACACCCTGATGCTTCTGCTTCTGGGAAGAGGGAGTCCACTACCCAGCTGAGAGTGGGTCTTCAGGTTTTTCATTTGACCATTTGCTTTTCTTCTTCCTGCGTCTGGCTCACGCCAACAGTTGGTCTGAGGGGACAAATCTCTGGTCTGGGAGACTGTGACCAACAGTGCTATCTTAGCTCTTCTCTCCTCAAATTCAAAATGGTCTGAGATGCGTGGCCTCAGCATAAAGAGTCCCTAGCCCTGTTGAGATGGCCTGTTCACTTTCACCAGGCCCCAGGTGATCTGCACCCATGTCACAAAGGCCTCCTGCTGAGCCACAGACTCAGGTCTCACCTAGATCTGTTCCTGCTTAAAAAACATTTGACTAAGCTGGGCACAGTAGCTCATGGCTATAATCCTAGCACTCTGGGAGGCCGAGACAAGTGGATAGCTTGAGCTCATGAGTTTGAGACCAGCGTGGCCAAAAGCGAAACCCCATCTCTACTAAAAATGGAAAAACTGAGGCAAGAGGATTGCTTGAGCCCAAGCGTTAGAGGTTGCTGTGAGCTGTGCTAGCCATAGCACTCTACCTGGGTGACAGCTTGAGACTCTGTCTCAAAAAAAAAGAAAAATGGCTCCACGCCTGTGGCTCAACGGGCTAAGGCGCCAGCCACATACAACTGAGCTGTTGGGTTCGTATCCAGCCTGGGCTTGCCAAACAACAATGACGGCTGCAACCAAAAAAAAAAAAAATGGCCGGGCGTCGTGGCGGGCACCTGTAGTCCCAGCTACTTGGGAGGCAGAGGCAGGAGACTCGCTTGAGCCCGGGAATTGGAGGTTGCTGTGAGCTGAGATGCCACGGCACCCTATCCAGGGTGACAGCTTGAGGCTCTGTCTCAAAAAAAAAAAAAAAAAAAAGCACTATAGACATGAAGGAGAACGGTGCTCTGAACGTGGGGCAGGAACAGCTCAGTGTGGGTGTGGTCCTTTGCTGTCTAACCAGGGTGTTTGTTCCCTCCCCAGGACCCATATTTTATGAAAAACCATCTGGGTTCATATGAATGCAAACTATGCTTGACACTTCACAACAATGAGGTATGTTCTCCTGGCTTTTGTGGGTCTCCCATGGGCCAGGCTTCCTTCAGTGCTGCCCTACCTCATAACTTCCTTCCCCAGTGCTATGACACCCAGTCCCTAGCTGTGTGCCCATACATCTCAGCGACCATACTTGTCCTGTGAGACTGTATTAAAAGCTTAGACCCGGGGCAGCACCTGTGGTTCAAAAGGAGTAGGCGCTGGCCGCATATGCCGGAGGTGGTGGGTTCAAACCCAGCTCCGGCCAAAAACAAAAAAAAAAAGCTTAGACCTGGCCAGGCACAATGGCTCATGCCTGTAATCCTAGTACTCTTGCAGGCCGAGGCAGGTGGATCGCCTGAGCTCATGAGTTAGAGACCAGCCTGAGCAAAAGCAAGGCTTTGCTCTCCATTTTTAGAGAAATAAGCTGGGCAGGGCAGAACTGTGGCTGAGTGGGTAGGGCGCCAGCCCCATGTACTGAGGGTGGAGGGTTCAAACCAAGTCCCAGCCAAACTGCAACAAAAAAATAGCCGGGCATTGTAGCAGGCGCCTGTAGTCCCAGCTAATTGGGAGGCTGAGGCAAGAGAATCAGCTAAGCCCAGGAGTTGGAGGTTAGAGCTGTGATGCCACGGCACTCTACCGAGGGCGACAAAATAAGACTCTATCTCTTAAAAGTAAATAAATAAATACACTGGGCATTGTGGCAGACGACTGTAATCCCAGCTACTCAGGAAAGTGGAGGCAAATGGATCACTTGAGCCTAAAGAGTTTGAAGTTGCTGGGAGCTGTGACACCACAGCACTCTACCCAGGGTGACAGAATGAGACTCTGTCTCAAAAAAAAAAAAAAGGCCAGGTGCAGTGACTCACACTCTGGGCGGACAAGGTGGGTGGATTGCCTGAGTTCACAGGTTTGAGACCAGCCTGAGCCAGAGCAAGACCTTATCTCAAAAATAGTGGGGCGTTGTGGCAGGCAACTATAGTCCCAACTACTTGGGAGGCAGGGGCAAGATACTCGCTTAAGCACAAGAGCTTGAGGTTGCTGTGAAGCTGTGTGACACCATGGCATTCTACCAAGGGCGGCAAAATGAGACTCTGTCTCAAAAAAAAAGAAGCTTAGACCTACCACTCAGAACTGACCACTCGCGCACTGGAGCGTTTGCTTCAAGTCATGTCTTTCTGTGAGTGCTCTGGATATAGGTTGAGTCCCCTTGTCCCCAGCTTCATCCTATACTTCCAGCCCCAGTATATTGCTGGCTGCTGGGTGTCCTTCTGTTAATTTCTTTGAACACTGTTGATAACACATCTCACATAAATGTGTGTCTGTGAGCAGGAAGTGTAGCCATTTGTAATAGATACTATCATAACCCTTTTGTATCGAGGCTCCCACAAATAATAACAAATACCTATCACTTGGAAGTGGTTTTTTCAGTTAACATTGTGGTTTTGAGATCTAGTCAGCTAGGTGTGGCTCCAGATCATTTAAGAGTCATTAAGATCGGCTTGGCGCCTGTAGCACAGTGGTTACAGCGCCGGCCACATACACCGGGGTGGCAGGTTTGAACCCAGCTGGGCCAGCTAAATAACAATGACAATTGCAATAAAAAAATTGCCAGGGCTCAGTGCCTGTGTCTCAACAGGCTAAGGCACCAGCCATGTACACATGAGCTGGCGGGTTCGAATCCAGCCTGGGCCCGCCAAACAACAATGGTGGCTACAACCAAAAAATGGCCAGGTGTTGTGGCAGGCACCATTTTTGGGAGGCGGAGGCAGGAGACTTGCTTGAGCCCAGGAATTGGAGGTTGCTGTGAGCTGTGATGTCGCGGCACTCTATCCAGGGTGACAGCTTGAGGCTCGGGCGCAAAAAAAAAAAAAAAAAAAAGGCCAGGCATAGTGGCAGGCGCCTATAGTCCCAGCTGCTTGGGAGGCTGAGGCAAGAGAATCGCTTAAGCCCAAGAGTTTGAGGTAGCTGTGACCTGTGACACCATGGCCTCTACTGAGGGCAATGTAATAAGACTCTGTCTCAAAAAAAAAAAAAAGTCATAAGATGATCCAAGTCTCACTCCATTTGTTGGACTGTCATTCACATTGGACTAATTCATTCCCTAAGGTTTTGTTCTGGTTTGCTTCCCAGCTCATTTGCAACTGCAGACAGTGCTGAGGAGAGCAATCTCCCTCTGCCTGACATCGGGATGGTTCTCTGGGGCGGGGCCATTCTGGGCACTGCTGGTGCTGAGCAGCGACCCAGACATTGCTCAGTGTCCCCTAAGGGGTTGCAGGGTCACTCCTGCTGCATTCCCCCAATAGATCATTGTTTCCTGTCCCTGTAGGTATTCTCAAAATGGAGTAATGGGGTCACAGGACATATTCATTGCTGAGCAGCTGTCCCCAGCCCAGGTCGATCCACATGTATGTGCCTAGGAGCATCCCGTGGACTCCTGAACACTAACATTCCTAAGACTTCCCTTCCTCTCTTCACACCTGCTAGAATTGGTCTTTCCAGCACTGATACCCTCTTTGTTCCAGGCCTCTCCAGTCACTTAGTCCCTGGGACAAGCTAGTGTGTCTCATCTCTGGGTACCCCACTCACAGCATAGTGCCTGCCCTAACAGGGCCTTACTTTGGAATGGAGACCTACTTCCTGAGCCTGTGCACTTGGCCTTGAATTATCCTTTTCCTTTTCCGCTCCAGGGAAGCTATCTCGCACATACCCAAGGAAAGAAGCACCAAACCAACTTGTGAGTACCTCACATCCCTTCTGATAGCTGATGGTCTCTGTGAACCCCTCAAATCCCAGCTCCTAGATGGTGAAACCAGAGTAGCCTGTGCCTTGGGCTGGCTATTCCCCTTAGGGGACTCTGATCAGTGTTGGAGAGAAAAGAAGTGTGGAGTTTTTTGAAGGGCCTCCAGTAAGGGACAATGGGGAGTGTGACAAGAACCTGTTACTGCTTCATCCCAGAGTAGATGAGCTCCAAGGTCGGGGCAAAGGGAGTGCCAGCACTAGGGCCCATGGCCTTGGAGGGGCCCCAGTGCTGGGTCTGTCCTGCCTATAGGGCCCGGCGAGCAGCCAAGGAGGCGAAGGAGGCCCCTGCCCAGCCTGCGCCTGAGAAGGTCAAGGTGGAGGTGAAGAAGTTTGTGAAGATTGGCCGCCCAGGCTACAAAGGTGAGTCTGTCTGGAGTGGCACCAGCTGGCAGCTGCTGTCACAGCATGAATGAGCTCTTTGGGCTCCAGTACAGAAGCTGGGACCCTGACACCCTCAACCCTTAACACTACTGTGCTTTGGCCTTTGAGGCCATCACTTACCCATCCACAGCTTCTCCCAATGTCTAAGAGCTGTTAGGCTGGGCTGGGTAAGCATCCATCCTGCCTGGTAGTCCCATTCCTGGCTGAGCCAGGGTCCACACCCTCCTCGCCCTGCTGTCCTATGTGTGCCCTGGACCCTGATATGTGGAGCTTGGCTTCCCCTCTGCACTCCTGCTCTCCTATTGAGGCATCAGGCAATCTCATGGGAAATCCTCATACTCCAAGTAAAGAAGTAAAAGTAGTAAGAGGGCATGTCCCTGGTATGTCCTGGTATGTCCTCCTTGAGCCTGAAACTCAGGAGAGGAAAGGGAGAATTTATCTAGGAGGCAGCTTAGTGAGTGGGACCCTTAGCAGAGGGTAGGTTCTCAGTTTGGCTATTTCAGAAAACTGGTTAAGTGTTCAGATTGGAACACAGGGATTATGTTTCTGGGAGTTGGAGAGGAAGGAAGGCAACCTACCCAGCAAGTGTTCTTCACAGAAGGTGGGGTATCCGATGTGCTAACACCACAGACAGGACCCTTCAGTCCCTGGACCTGCTTGAGGAACAAGGGCTGGCTGGAGCCCGTAGGCCTAGGTGGGGAGACCATAGTAGGGTCCTAGGCCTGTTCTCAGTGCACTGGGGAGACTGGGAGCATGATGTGCCCTGGGGCCACATGAAGAACAGCTAGGAGACAGGTGGCCCTGCAGGGATTAAGCCACCACACCTAGCAGCTGAGCTCTGATGTATAAGGCCTCTGTGTACAGTGCTGGGGTCAGAGTGACTCCCAGTCATGAAGTCCCTGGCTTCTGCCCTCTGGTGTCCCAGTATCCAAGGGTGAGAGGCAAGGCCAATGCCAGGGCCACCAGGGGCTATGAGACTAAGCACCCCTTTGAACAGCATTTCCTGGCAGGCCTTGAGGAGGACCCTCCAACTCCTGTCTTAAATGATCTAGGGTAGGTGACCTGGCCTTGTCACACCTTTGCCTCACCTGTAGCACAGAGTCCTGGGGCCCAGCTGCTATTAGTGGAGAACTCTCCTGGTGGCTTCCCTTGTTGAGTGGGCAGTTAGCTAGGGCAACAAGCCAGCCCTGACCCAAGGCTCTTGTGTGTTGCAGTGACCAAGCAGAGGGACTCAGAGATGGGCCAGCAGAGCCTTCTCTTCCAGGTGAGATAAGACCCCCAGGTGTCAGGTGTGAGAGGAGGGGGTCCCTGAAGAGCAGTGTTGTTACCTGGTTGTGTCTCCACAGATCGACTACCCTGAGATTGCTGAGGGCATCATGCCTCGCCACCGATTCATGTCTGCCTATGAGCAGAGGATTGAGCCCCCAGACCGGCGCTGGCAATATTTGCTAATGGCCGCAGAGCCCTATGAGACCATCGCCTTCAAGGTAGCATAGCTGCTGGGGTCCCCCAAGACCCCATGAGACATGGGATCAAGAAGGGTCTGTAGGCCAGGTGTGGTGGCTCACGCCAGTAATCTTAGCACTGTGGGAGGCCAAGGCATGTGGATTGCCTGAGTTAAGGAGTTTGAGACCAGCTTGAGCAGGAGTGAGATCCCATCTTGTCTTAAAAAAAACAGAAAAAACTAGGGCGGCGCCTGTGGCTCAGTGAGTAGGGCACCAGCCCCATATACCAAGGGTGGCGGGTTCAAACCCAGCCCTGGCCGAACTGCAACAAAAAAATAGCCGGGCATTGTGGTGGGCGCCTGTAGTCCCAGTTACTCAGGAGGCTGAGACAAGAGAATGGCCTAAGCCCAGGAGCTGGAGGTTGCTGTGAGCCATGAAGCCATGGCACTCTACCAGGGGCGACAGAGTGAAAATCTGTCTCTTAAAAAAAAGAAAAAAGAAAAAACTAGTTGGGCATTGTGGCTGTTGTCTTTAGTCCCAGTTACTCCGAAGGCTGAGGCAAGAGGATCACTTGAGCCCAAGAGCTTGAGGTTGCTGTGAGCTATGACACCACAGCACTGTACCCAGGGCAACAGAGTGAGACCTGTCTCAAGAGGGGTCTGTACAGTCTAGGTGGGGGCAGCTGCCAACTCACTCCAGGGTGCTCATCCCCTCTGGTGGAGGTATCTCCTCTTAGCGTTCCCTTCTCAGGAGGTGCCTCTAGTGACTCCCACTGTGCCCACAAAGTGCAGACCCTGTTGTAGGCTCAGCAAGTGTTATCTGTGAGGTTTTGGCCGAGTTACTTAACACCCCCTCCTCCCAGGCCAGGCTGTTTGAGGGATTACAGTAGCCTGTGTCCTGTGTCTGGACAAGGCAATGACAAGTGACATAGACTGCAGTCTCTTCAGGGTGGTGGGATTGGTAAGCAACTGAGCTAGAGTCTATGTCACCCTTTAAGTGAACTTTGTCCCTACAAAAACACTTTGTTGGGCTGGGCCTTCCCCAGGGTTCTAAGGAGGAGTCCCCTTGGAGGACACCGGAAGCTGGCACCTCAGGCTCCCTTGAGCTTCCTACCTGAATGTCAGCCCTATGGCCTTGGGCCTTCATGGTTCTGAAGGCCAGAGACCAGGAGCCCTCTGTGGCGCCCCCTCTCCCCCATCCTCCTAGGTACCTAGCAGAGAGATCGACAAGGCTGAAGGCAAGTTTTGGACTCACTGGAACAGGGAAACCAAGCAGGTCAGTTTTTGCAAGTTCTGGGTAGTTTGGTGCCCTAATAGGCCTTGCCTCCATACCCGGGGCCCTGCTGATCCTCTTGTTTCTCTCTCTAGTTTTTCCTCCAGTTCCACTTTAAGATGGAAAAGCCCCCAGCTCCACCCAGCCTTCCTGCTGGGCCTCCTGGAGTGAAGCGGCCTCCACCCCCACTGATGAATGGGTTACCTCCTCGGCCTCCGTTGCCTGAGTCGTTGCCACCACCCCCGCCTGGAGGCCTGCCCTTGCCCCCCATGCCCCCCACGGGGCCTGCACCCTCAGGGCCCCCAGGACCTCCCCAGCTGCCCCCACCAGCCCCTGGGGTCCACCCCCCAGCACCAGTGGTCCACCCTCCCACATCTGGGGTTCACCCCCCAGCTCCTGGAGTCCACCCCCCAGCATCAGTGGTCCACCCTCCCACCTCTGGGGTCCATCCCCCAGCCCCTGGGGTCCATCCCCCGGCACCAGTGGTCCACCCACCAGCATCTGGGGTCCACCCTCCAGCTCCCGGGGTCCATCCCCCAGCACCAGGGGTCCACCCACCGGCCCCAGGAGTCCACCCTCCTCCATCAGCTGGGGTTCATCCCCAGGCTCCTGGAGTACATCCCTCAGCTGCTGCAGTTCACCCCCAGGCCCCAGGGGTCCATCCCCCAGCCCCAGGGATCCACCCTCAGCCCCCTGGGGTCCACCCCTCAGCTCCTGGTGTTCATCCTCCAGCTCCTGGGGTCCACCCCTCAGCTCCTGGGGTCCACCCTCAGCCTCCTGGGGTCCACCCCTCAAATCCCGGGGTACACCCTCCGACTCCCATGCCTCCAATGATGAGGCCCCCACTCCCCTCCGAAGGCCCTGGGAATATGCCTCCTCCTCCCCCAACCAACTGAGTAGTGACCCCTTTGCCCAGCAAGTCTGGTGTTCTGTGTTCCTGCAGTTTCTCACAAGAGAATTTCATCTTTTGTACTGTCCCGAGCTCAGTAAACAGCCTTCCCTACTCATGGCAGAGATGATGTATATGTGTGGTGCTATGGGACTCAAGAGGACTGCTGTTGAATGCTCACTGTAGGAAGTGGGGTCTCTGTGGAGACCATGCCGTCACCGGGGGATCCTTGTAGGGTGGCAGCTAGTTCCTGGAGGCCACCCCATGGAGAAAAAATTTACCAGCACCTGCCAGCCAGCCAGGAATGAGTCTGGGGGCCCACTATTTGGGAGGGGAAACCAGACTATTGATGCCCTTGGAAGCCTCTAGGCAGCCCCCCAGGGGTAGAAAAACAAAGCTGAATTCAGGGCCACTCACCCAAGGGCCTGAACACCAGGACCTTTGGTCTTTTCCCCTCCCTAGCACCAGACCTGCCACTGTTTACCATCTGGCAGCCCAGCCAGTCCCTTCCCCCTTCTGGAGGGGAGAGCCCTCAAGGACAGTAAGGGGAGATAGGCTTTGGGGCCCAGTACAGTAAGGGCTCTTTGAGAAGGCTGCTTGGGCTTGGGCTCCAGGGATGCTAGGCATTGTCCCCCAAGGTCACTACGGAGGAGATAGGTCCTCCCTCCTACACAAACATCCCGCCTTCGGCTTGTCCCATTTAAGCCAGGGCAGTGCTTCCTCTGGCAGCACCCATGATGCATGGCCTGCCTCTCCCTTTCCTGGCTCTGCTGCTAGCAGCTGGGACCCCTGAAGCAGCAGAGCCAGCTGCCAGCACAGGGGGTCTCTTTCATGAAGATTGGGACTGGCAGCCATCAGGCAACCCAGGGGATCCCCTGTGTCTGGTGACCCTGGGTGGGGGCAGCAACCACAGCGGATCCCCTGTGCAGGTGGCAGGGTCCCTGCGCAGCTATGAGTGGGCCTTCCTGAGGGCTGTGCAGCAGGCTAACTGGGAACCCCAAGACTTGGCCACCTTTGGGGTCTGCAACCCAAGTGACAAGCAGGCTGTCCTGCCCCTTCTACAGCGCCTTGGGGCCTGGCTGGGGGCACCACAGGGGCAGCGGCTGCTGGTCCTGCACCTGGAGGAAGGTAGGTGGGCCCAGGCACCACTTGCCCTGTAGGGTGGGCTGGAGTCCTCCCAGAAAGATTGGGTACTGGAGACCACCCCTAGCAGTCTCTGGCCTGGGGAGTGGGCATCACTCTGTCCTAACTGGGGTCAGAAGTTGCAGATCCCTGGGTGGCAGCCACATAAACCCAGAGTGGCGAATTCGAATGTAGCCCCAGCCAAACTGCAACAAAAAAATAGCCGGGCTTGTGGTGGGTGCCTGTAGTCCCACCTACTCGGAAGGCTGAGGCAAGAAAATCGTCTGAGCCCAGGAGTTGGAGGCTGCTGCAAACTGTGGTGCTACAGCACTCTACTGAGGGGGATAAAGTGAGACTCTTTAAAAAAAAAGTTGCAGACCCACCCCTCCCACAAGGAATCCAGTGTGTGTGGCCAGAACTCTTCAGCCCCGTCTCCACACCCCAGACACCCTGCTCCTGAGAGCTCCCCAATCTCAGAGGCCCCAAGGTTTGGGCAATCCTACCCAAACCCTGACATTGCTGCTGTTCACTGGACGGTCACTCCTCCCTGGCTGGGAGAAGCAGCAGAGAGGACCATCCATCAGTGTCCTTTCAAAGTCCAGAGCTGCAAGGATGGCTCCTGGGTGGGGTACGGGCTCTCCCTGCAGGACAGGTGGAGAAGGTGCCTAGGCTTCTGTGGCTCAGGCACCCCGTTGTGGCTGCAGTGATCTGGGAGCCAATACCCTCGCTGAGGTTCCAAGAGCCCCCACTTGGAGGAGCTGGTCCCCCAGAGCTGGCGCTGCTGGTGCTGTACACCGGGCGCGGCCCCGAGGTCACTGTCGCTGGGGCTGGGCTGCCCGGCACCCAGGTACCAGGGAGGTGCACGCCCCGGGCCCCACAGGAGCCCTCTCGTTGCTGGGGAGGGGCCCAGATTTGTTAGAAGGTTCACTTCACAGGAGGGCTGAGTCAAGCCTGGATTTGGGACGGGGTGGTAGGAGGAAGGAGCCCGCAGAGCAGGGCTGGGCACGGCGGTGCTGCCACTCCAGCCAGCCAGGCCGGGCCCATCCCCGCAGAGCCTCTGCCCGTCCCGGGACACCCGCTACCTGGCACTGGCACTGGACCGCCCGGAAGAAGCCTGGCGCGGCTCCGGGCTCGCCTTGACCCTGAGGTCCCGCGGAGACGGTAAGTCCCAGCGAAGAGTGGGGCGGTGTCAGCTGCCCAGGGCCCCCAGCGCCTGAGCCGCTCCGCCGCCTGCGCAGATGCCGCCCGCACAGATGTCTCCCTGAGTACCACCCAGCTGCAAGTGCTGCTGTTTGGCGAAAACCCCCGCTGCTTCACGCGAATGACCCCCGCCCTGCTCCTGCTGCCGCGGTCCCAGCCCACGCCGCTCCCCGCGCATGGCCAGTTGGATACAGTGCCCTTTCCGCCGCCCAGGTGCGCGCAGGCCCAGGTGGGGGGAGCAGGGGTTGGTGGGGGAGGCGTTGCCTGGCGCCCGCTCTTAACTCCCCCCACGACGGGTTTCAGGCCGTCCCGGGGGCCTGAGGAGCAACCGCCCAGCGCGGACCCCTTTCTGGAGACGCTCACGCGCCTAGTGCGCGCGCTGCGGGTCTTCCCGGCTCAGGCCTCAGCGCCGCGCCTGGCCCTGGACCCAGATGCGCTGTCCAGTTTTCCGCAGGGCCTGGTCAACCTGTCTGACCCCGCGGCACTGGAGCGCATGCTCGACGGCGAGGAGCCGCTGCTGCTGTTGCTGCCGCCTGTCGTGACCACTAACGCGGACCCCGCGCCGCCGCAGGGCCCAACGTCGGCTCCGTGGGCTGAGAGCCTGACGCGACGAGTGGCTGCCGAGCTACAAGCGGCGGTCGCCGAGCTGCGCGGCCTCCCCGGCCTGCCGCCGGCCGTGATCCCGCTGCTGGCGCGCCTGCTTGCCCTGTGCCCGGGAGACTCTGGCGGCCCTGGAGGGCCGCTGCGCGCGCTGCTCCTTCTGAAGGCGCTGCAGGGGCTGCGGGCAGAGTGGCGCGGGCGGGACCTGCGCGGGCCGGGGCGGGCACAGCGCAGCGCTGGGACTGCTACCACCGATGGGCCGTGCGCGCTGCGGGAGCTCAGCGTGGACCTACGCGCCGAGCGCTCGGTGCTTATCCCTGAGACGTACCAGGCCAACAACTGCCAGGGCGCGTGCGGCTGGCCGCAGTCCGACCGCAACCCGCGCTACGGCAACCATGTAGTGCTGCTGCTCAAAATGCAGGCCCGCGGGGCCGCCCTGGCACGCCCGCCCTGCTGTGTGCCCACCGCCTATGCCGGCAAGCTCCTCATCAGCCTGTCAGAGGAGCGCATCAGTGCGCACCACGTGCCCAACATGGTGGCCACCGAGTGCGGCTGCCGGTGAGCCCGCGCTGTGCGGACTGCTGCCCCCAGGAGCCCGGCGCGTCCCTCCCCATATTTATTCGTACCCTAAGCATCATCTCAATAATAAAGACCAGCAATCACCTGGCTGGGGTATCCGTGCGTATTTGAGAGCCGCGGGGCTTCCTCTGCTATCCTTGCGCTCCCACTGTCTCTTTCCCCGTCTGCAGCGCCTCAACCCCATCATTCAGGCCTCATGCTTGGTTCTGGGGTCCAGGCTCAAAGGAGAAGGCAACGCGGCGGCCGCAGCACTCGCTTTATTTTGCTGAGCCGTGGAGCCACAGCCCAGAGTCGAGAAGTGGTTTGGGAACTAGTGCGCACGACCCAAGCCGGCTCAGTCCCGCCCCTTGCCTGCACAATGCTTTCGGCGGCGCAGAGGCCGGAGTTGCTCATTGGGGCTCTGTGGGGAGGCCCAGGGCTGTCTCTTGTGCTCCGCATCCCGGGACTCTCGCGCCCACGGCTGATGGCTCCTTTTGTTAGCCTTCCTGCCGGCCGGCGGCCTCTCCTTCCTCGGCCTCTCCTCTTTTCTTGGCCTCTCCTCCTTCCGCGGCCTCTCCCCCTTCCTCCGCCTCTCCTTGGGTCCTCGATCTGCGAGGGGCGCGCGATCCTCCCCAGCAGTCTTCCCAGGTTCCTCCTCATCGTTCCCAGTTGCCTCTCGATTCCTGGAAATCTTGGGACTGTTCCTTGCCTCTGCCTGGGGCGCTGGCGGCCCGGATAGGGGTACCCACGCCGTGGGCATAGGCTGCAAGACAGACAGTGTGGTCCTGGGGTCAGCGCCCACCTCCGCCGCAGGCATGACCCTTTCCCCCTGGATAAAATCCCCACTGCCCCCTGTCGCTGGAAGGAAGTGCTCACCGGGAGCGACGCGGGCTCCTTCTGGGCTAAGCTTGGCGGGGCCCACGGCTCAGGGGCAGGCGCCGAGACAGCTACTTCTCCAACCACTGTTTCTACGGGGGAACGGGCAGGACGAGAGTTATCCAGGATGGAGGGACCGACCGACCGTTCGTCCCTTCCTCTCCTCTAGAGCTCTTTTCTCCGAGACAGATGGAGCTACTCTTGCCACCAGGTGAGCTGAGATTGGGCTGGATCCTTCCCAGAAAGAGACCTTCCAAGGGAAGTGGAAGGTCTCTTTCCCGTCGCAAAAGGACCGGTCATTCCTTCTCGGTGGGCTGTAGGAGCATCTCTAGCAAGGGAGGGAGGCAGGCCTGCCTGAGGTGGGGATGAGGTGCTCACTAGCGTCTTAGCTGCGTGCAGGGAAGGCGGCAGAGCAGTTTGGGGAGGACGAAGCACAGGATCAGTGGGGAAGAGGATGCACAGGGCCCAACCCTGGAAGAGGAAGTGCCCCCAAGGTCCACAATGGGGGGGGAAATCTTTTTTTTTTTGAGACAGAACCTCAAGCTGTCACCCTGGATAGAGTGCAATGGCATCACAGCTCACAGCAACCTCCAATACCTGAGCTCAAGCGAGTCTCCTGCCTCCGCCTCCCAAGTAGCTGGGACTACATGCGCCCGCCACAATGCCCAGCGATTTTTTGGTTGTAGCCATCATTGTTGTTTGGCGGGCCCGGGCTGGATTCAAATCCTCCAGCTCAGGTGTACGTGGCTGGCGCCCTAGCCTGTTGAGCCACAGGTGCCGAGCAGGGAAATCTTGATCATGGGGTGCAATAGGTCCATCCCGGTGGAGGGGGAGAGTGCACAAGGTGGGGCAGGGGAAAGGAGGTCCAGCTCTCGGCCCATCATGGGGTGAAGGGGACATGACAAGGCCCCGTTTAAGGGGAGATGGAGCGCCATGTTCTAGGGAAGGACTCAGGCCTGGCTTGAGGGTGCACAAGACCCTCCCTAAAGAAGAGGCTGCCTACCCAGGCCTTTTCCCGGAGGGGTGGGCAGGCTTACAGGTGCCCTCAGACCCAAACTTCTTCTGGAAAGCCCCGCTCACCGTGGCACAGCTGGAAAGCTGAGCCCAGAAGCGCTACCAAGGAGGCCAGCACCAGGCATTTGTTGAGTGTCACCTCCCCCCAGGGCAGCTCCTCGCTCAGGGCCGGAGGCAGCGGTGGTGGTGGTGGTGGTGGTTGCGGGGATGAAGCAGCCTGCATCTTCTTGCGAGCAGGGGCGGTGCAAGGGCCTGCAGGGATAAGTGTAGGCAGCCTGAGCCCCAGGCACGGGAGCAGCAAAGGGGGTCACCTGTTTCCAGAACCCAGCTCTGCTACACCTGGGTGCAGATACCCAGATGCTTCTATACAATAACTTCCTGGACCTTAGAGTGCCTTTGCTTGTGTTATGCATTAATGGAGACTCCTAATCCAGTTAGTTGCTTCCTGCCACACCTGGATGCCACCCAGGCAGAAACCCGAGTCACATTCCCCCACCCCCCTCCCCATCCAAGGACCCAGCTTCAGGGACCTGGCTTATGCTGTCCCATGCCAATTCCCCCTCACCCATGCCCCCTGCAAACAGACTTGCTCCAGCTTTCAGCTTCTCCTTCCCAGATCCTGGGGCACCCCTGGCTGCAGGCTCCTTTTCTATCTTCTTGGGCCTGGTATCTGCACTTCTGCCTTCACCCATGGTCTCCTGAGTGTCCTGTGAGTGTCACCAGACGTTCTGGGTATTTCCTTCCAGCCCCAAACCCTTCCTACCCACCTTGACCAGTTTGTCCCTACTCCTAGGGCCTCCTGGGCTGAGACTTAGAGGGCCCCAGCTACTCACATGGGGCCAGCTGCTAGGGTTGGCCAGCCTGGATGTCCCTGTTGGGGGGAACAGAGGGAGAGTCAAGGTGGCAGGGACACCCAAGCCAACCCCACCCTCTATCCCTGGCTCTGCTGAATGAGGTGCAGGTGACTGTTACCATTTCATAGAGGAGATGGGCTCAGAGAGAGCTTTACCCAAAGGCAAGAGCACTTTAGTGACAAGATAGAATTTGGCCAGCACCTATGATCCTCAGGGGCACCTTACAACCCCTTGAGGCAGAAATAGGGACCTAGGGTTGGACAGAGGGACCACAGTTCAAGCCAGTCCAGTGTGGGAGACTAAGCTCTGCTCTCTGAAGGTGAGCTTCCTGGCTCAAGGTCATGCTTGGGGATGGGCTTTGTCCTGCCAGGGCCCGAGGCTACCTCGAACCCTGTCCTCCTGGGGCTCAGCCAGCACAGAGAGGTCCTTGCCAGCCTGGCAGCTGCCTAGGCCTCTGTCCAACTCCTCCCAGCCTCTGGTTGCCATGGATCCAGCCAGGGCTGCAGCAGATCCAGAGCTGCCTGGGAGAGGTGTGGAAGAGGGGTGTCACATGTACTGAGCCCCTGCTGTGGCCTGGGCCTGACCTGTGTCTCTATGGACATGAGTTGACTGGCCCCTGTTGCTCCCACATCCCAGCCCTTATCTCTGCCTTGGGTACCTTTCACTTGGCAAATTCATCCTCATGTCAGGTATGGCCTGGGCACTCTCCCTGAGCACCCTCCCCTAACCCCACATGCCTGCCATGGGGCCCTGCTCTATAGTCCAGCCTCTCTTGGCTGCCCCAGCACCCATGAGTGCAGCAGCAAAGGCTGCTGGGGAGCAGAGAGGGCTGGAGCTCACCCAAGGCCACACACCAATGAGTCAAAGGCACAACCCAAACCAGAACCCTTTGGCCCCAGGGTCAGCTCATGTTCTCTAAGGCCAGGGACTATTTTTATCTGTGCCCAAGACCAGCAGAACAGGCCAACAGATGGCACAGCCCTTTCCAGGCCTTTGCTCCCATAGGGTCTCCCTCTGGGCCATTCCTGGCACCCAAAACTCCTGCCTGACCCTGCTAATCTAGAGGTGTAAGCCCCAGCAACAAGATCTAGCCTGTGTTCCCATATGGCAAATGAGGAAAGTGAGGCTGCAGACACAGGCTTTAGCTGAGGGTTGCAAGAGTTTCAAGTCAAACCTTGCTTTTAACGGGTCTCTGTGGCCTCCAGCTGCTGGCAGTAATGTGTCCCCATCCCTAGGAAGCCAAGACTTGGAATGGCCTAGAGCATGGAGTGGGGGAGGGACCCAAGGGGCACGAAGGCCAGTGTTTGGCCCCTGGGTGTGTGTGTGGGGGGGGCAGCCAAAAGAGTTGGGGATCCTCATGGACCTCAGGGACACCCCCAGACCGAGGGGACCCTCACCACTGCACAGACCACCCCCAGTCCTGCTTACCCTGAAGCCACTGCGCTGAGCCTTGTGACAGGGCTGGAGAGTGGGGAGTGTGGCCCCACTGACAAACAGCAACAGGTGGCTGGACACAGCCACATGGGCCAATCAGCATGACCGAGGACTAGAGGGGAGGGGCTGGCATGAGATGGGGCCAGGGAGTCCCTCACCTACCTGCTATTGGAGCAGGACAGGGCACTGGCCTACGGGATTGAGAAGGGGGTGACCCCCACCCCTATTTCAGCCCAGAACCACTGTCAGGCTAGGAAGACTCACCTTCTATCTCTGCATGTGGGACTCAGCAATTGCCCCCAAAGAAAGAGGGGGTCCTCTACTCGGGAGACTGAGGCAAGAGAATTGCTTGGGCCCAAGAGCTGGAGGTTGCAGTGAGCTATGAAGCCACAGCACTCTACAGAGGGTGACAAAAATGAGACTGTCTCTAAAAATAAATAAATAAATAAAAATAAAGTAAGAAAGTGCCATTCGTAACTTAAATTACTTAGTTCTTATGAACTGATTTTTTTTTTTTTTTTTTTTTTTGCAGACAAGGAGATTCATATACAGAGTATTCCATTTTTAATTCTGGTTAAAATACATCTTTTGTAAACAACCTTATGAAGTGATTATCAATAAATGTTTATGAACCAAAAATAAATAAATAAATAAAAAGAAAAAAGAAAAAACCAAAAAAAAATAAATAAAAATGAGGTAGTGGCCGGTGTGTCCAGCAGAGCCCAGGGACAGTAGGGAGGGCTTCTTGGAGGAGGTGGTGTCCCCATCAGTGCAGCCCACGCACCTGAAGCAAAAGATCTACCCAGTGACTTCAGATTCCTTACCTGGAAAGTGGGGTCACTGCCTCCCAGGACAGACATGGGTGAAGTGAGTTAATCTTCATCATATAGCTGCTCCATCGCTGCCGCTGCTTCTACAAATAGTTCTATTACCATTCTGCCTGTACCTTAGTACCTTAGTTGAATCAGTTATCAAACTCGTCACCCAGCTCTGCCTGCCAGTTGTGCAGGAAATTATTTTGTCATCTTTGCTTTGTCTTGTTTTTGTTGTTGTTTGGGGTTTTTTGCTTTGAGACAAAGTATCAAGCTGTCGCTCTGGGTAGGGTGGATGACATCCTAGCTCACAGCAACCTCCAACTTGGGCTCAAGCAATCCTCTTGCCTCAGTTTTTCTATTTTTAGTAGAGATGGGGTCTTCCTTCTGCTCAAGTTGGTCTTGAACTTGTGAGCTCAAGCAGTCCACCTACCTCGGCTTCCCAGAGTGCTAGGATTACAGGCATGAGCCACCATGCCAGCCTGTCATCTTTGCTTTGTCTTGTTTTGATAAATAACAACCTTATTAGGACTGAATTCACATATCATACACTTTATCTTTTTAAAGTTCAATGGTGGTGGCATTTGTAGCTCTGTGGGTAGGGTGCCGGGCACATACACCTAGGTTGGTGGGTTCAAACCCAACCTGGGCCAGCTAAACAACAATGACAATTGCAACAACAAAAAAATTTGGATGTTGAAATTTCATCGCCCTGCTACGCAGGCACCTGTAGTCCCAGCCACTCGGGAGGCTGATGCAAGAGAATCACTTAAGCCCAAGAGTTGGAGGTTGCTGTGAGGTGTGATGCCATGGCACTCTGCCAAGGGCGACATAGTGAGACTCTGTCTCAAAAAAAAAAAAATGGTTTTGGCTAGGCATAGTGACTCGTGCCTGTAATCCTGGTGCTCTGGGAGGCCATGGCAAGGATTGCCTGAGATCAGGAGTTCAAGACCACTCTGAGAAAGACCACTCCGTCTCTACTAAAAATGGAAAAATTAGTGGCCATTGTGGTGGGCACCTGTAGTCGCAGCTGCTGGGGAGGCTGAGGCAAGAGGATTGCTCAAACCAAAGAGTTTGAGGTTGCTGTGAGTTATGAAGCCATGGCACTCTATCAGGGTGACAGAGTGAGATTCTGCTTCAGGAAAAAAAGGCCAGGCATGGTGGCTCATGCTTGTAATCCTAGCACTTGGGAGGCTGAAGCGAGTGGATTGCCTCAGCTCACCAGTTCAAGACCTTCCTGAACCAGGTGTTGTGGCGGGCGCCTCTAGTCTCAGCTACTTGGAAGGCTGAGGCAAGAGAAGCCCTTGAGCCCAAGAGTCTGAGGTTTTTGTGAGCTATAACACCATGGTACTCTACTGTGATCGACAAAGTAAGACTCTGTCTCAAAAAAAAAAAGTAGAAAAATTAGCCAGGTATTGTGGCAGGCACCTGCAGTCCCAGCTATTCAGGAGGCTCAGGCAAGAGGATCACTTAAGCTCAAGAGTTACAATGCTGCAGCACTATACTCAGAGTGACAGAGTAAGACTCTCTCTCAAAACAATAAAGGGTGGTGACTGTGGCTCAAGTGGGCAGGGCACCGGCCCCATATACCGAGGGTGACGGGTTCAAACCCACCCCCGGCCAAACTGCAACAAAAAAATAGCCTGGCATTGTGGTGGGCGCCTGTAGTCCCAACTACTCCAGAGGCTGAGGCCAGGGAATCGCCTAAGCCCAGGAGTTGGAGGTTGCTGTGAACTGTGTGACACCACAGCACTCTACCGTGGATGATAAAGTGAAACTCTGTCTCTACAAAAATAAATAAATAAATAAATATTTTTTAAAAAGGGCCAGATGTGCCGGGTGCAGTGGCTCACACCTGTAATCTGAGCACTCTGGGAGGCTGAGGCGAGTGGATCGCTTGAGCTGATGAGTTCGAGACCAGCCTGAGGAAGACCAAGACCTGTTTCCAAAAAACCAGCTGTGCATTGTGGCAGGTGCCTGTAGTCCTAGCTACTAGGGAGGCTGAGGCAAGAGGATCACTTGAGTTCAAGAGTTTGAGGTTACTGTGAGCTATGCTGCCATGGCATCTGCTGGGGGCAACAAAATGAGACTCTGCCTTAAAAAAAAAAAAAGGGCTGGGCACAGTGGCTCACACCTGTAATCCTTGCACCCTGGAAGGCCAAGAAGGGTAGATTGCCTGAGCTCAAGATTTCAAGACCAGCCTGTTTACTAAAAATAGACAAACTAGCTGTGCATTGTGGTGGGCACCTGTAGTCCCAGCTACTCGGGAAACTGAGGCAGGAGGATACCTTCAGCCTGAAGCCGGCCAAGGCCTGCTAAACAACAATGACAACAATAACAAGAAAATAGCCGGGTGTTGTGGCGGGCACCTGTAGTTCCAGCTGCTGGGAGGTTGAGGCAAGAGAACTGCTTAAACCCAAGAGTTTGAGGTTGCTGTGAGCTGTGATGCCATGTTATTCTACCAAGGGGAACATAGTGAGACTCTGTCTCAAAAAAAAAAAAGGTAATTAATTAATTTGATGTAAAATAAAGGAAGTTGACTGCAAGGGAGGGGCTGTAGTGACTTGCTGAGAAGGTAAAATGTGAGCACATACTTCAGGAGACATAGGCTTGAGTTGCATGGCTGTCTAGGGAAAAACCATTCCAGGCAGAAGGCACGGCCTGTGCAAAGGCCCAGAGGCAGGACCATACCTGGCATTTTGGAGGCACAGCAAGCAGGCCCCTGGAGCAGAGTGAGGAGGGGAAGAGACAGAGGAGAGGAGGGTGGGAGGGGATGGGGGAAGTTTGACAAGACCTGGTGGGCTCCTGGGAGGACTTGGGTTTTGACCTTGAGGAAAGTGGGAGCCATGGAGGGCTGTGAGTAGAGAAAGACTGACATATCATACATACATTTTTTAAATATACTTTTTATTTTGGAATAACTTTAGATTTACAGGGAAGTTGCAACAGAGTCTACATCTCATCATCAATGTATTTTCTCTAATTTTTTTTTTTTTTTTGAGACATAGCCTCAAGCTGTCACCCTGGATAGAGTGCTGTGTCATCACAGCTCATAGCAACCTCCAATTCCTGGGCTCAAGCGAGTCTCTTGCTTCTGCCTCCCAAGTAGCTGGGACCACAGGCGCCAGCCACAATACCTGGCCATTTTTTTTTTTTTTTTTTTTTTGGTTGCAGCCATCATTGTTGTTTGAGCGGGCCCGGGCTGGATTCGAAACCGCCAGCTCAGGTGTACGTGGCTGGTGCCTTAGCCCGCTGAGCCACAGGCTCAGTTGTAACATCTACAGTTGTCTAGTTGTAACATCTTACACAATCATGGGACACTTGTTGCAACTGAGAAACTGACAGTGATGCACTGCTGTTAACTGAACCCTAGACTTCATTTAGATGTCAATAGTGTTCCCTAAAGTTCTCTTTCTTGTTCCAGAGTTTCATCCAGGATCCCACATTGCAGTAAGTCTCCTCAGGGTCCTCTGGGCTATGACAGTTCCTCAGATATTTTTAGTTCCCTCGACAATCTCTAAGAGGCTGGTCAGGTGTCCTGATCTGGGTATGTCTGTTTTCTTGTAATTAGAGTGAGGTTATGGATTTGGGGTCAACCACCCAGAGTTGAGGTCCTTTCTCCTCACATCCTGTAGGGAGCACCTCGTACCCAGGAAACATCAACATCACCTGGTACAGGTGGGGTCCCCAGGTTCCTTTTCACTCCCTTCTTAGCCCAGCAATTCCTTGGGCTAAGGAATATTTAATTTCAACCTCCCAGAAAGGGAGTGTCCACATTGTGGAAATGGGGTTCTTCTGGGAGGAAGATGCCACCATACCTTTTGTTTGAGACAGAGTCTTACTTTGTTGCCCTCAGTAGAGTGCTGTGGCATCATAGCTCATAGCAACCTCAAACTCCTGGGCTCAAGGCATCCTCTTGCCTCAGCCTCCCAAGTAGCTGGGACTATAGGCGCCCAGCACAATGCTCAGCTATTTTTTTAGAAACGAGGTCTTGCTCTTGCTCAGGCTGGTCTTGAACTCAGGATCTCAAGCGATCCACTCACCTTGGCTTCACAGACTGCTGGGATTACAGATGTGAGCCACCACGCCCAGCCTCACCATACCTTTTATAAGATCACAGGGGCCAGGTGCAGTGGCTCAAGCCTGTCATTCTAGCAATCCAGAAGGCCAAGGCAGGTGTATCACCTAAACTCACAAATTCAAGACCAGCGTGAGCTAGAGTGAGACCCCCATCTTTAAAATTTGCTGGGTGTTGTGGTGGGCGCCTGCAGGAGAATCGCATGAGCCCAGGAATTGGAGGTTGCTGTGAGCTGTAATGTCTATGGCACTCTACCCAGGGCGACAGCTTGAGGCTCTGTCTCAAAAAAAAAAAAAAAAAAAAGGCCGGCACAGTGGCTCACACTTGTAATCCCAGCACTTGGGAGGCCTAGGCAGATGGATTGCCTGAGCTCATGAGTTCCAGACCAGCCTGAGCCAGAGCAAGATCTCGTCTCTAAAAAAAAATAGGATTGGCACCTGTGGCTCAAGCGGCTAAGGCGCCAGCCACATACACCTGAGCTGGCAGGTTCAAATCCAGCCCGGCCCGCCAAACAACAATGACAGCTATAACCAAAAAAAAAAAAAAAATGGCCAGACATTGTGGCGGGCACCTGTAGTGCCAGCTACTTGGGATTGGGAGGCAAGAGACTCGCTTGAGCCCAGGAATTGGAGGTTGCTGTGAGCTGTGATGCTACAGCACTCTAAGCTTGACAGCTCTGTCTCAAAACAAACAAACAAATAAATAAATAAATAAAAAATAGCCAGGCGTTGTGACGGCGCCTGTAGTCCCAGCTACTTAGGAGGCTAAGATAAGAGAATTGCTTTAGCCCAAGAGTTTGAGGTTGCTGTGAGCTGTGATGCCATTACACTCTACCCAGGAAAACCATGTTAGACTCTGTATCAAAAAGAAAAGAAAAAAAAAAGGCTCGGCTCCTGTGGCTCAACGGGCTAAGGCGCCAGCCTTGTACACCTGAGCTGGCGGGTTCAAATCCAGCCCCAGCCCGCCAAACAACAATGACGGCTGCACCCAAAAAATGGCCGGCGTTGTGGCGGGCACCTGTAGTCCCAGCAACTTGGGAGGCGGAGGCAAGAGACTTGCTTGACCCCAGGAATTGGAGGTTGCTGTGAGCTGTGATGCCACGGCACTCTATCCAGGGTGACAGCTTGAGGCTCTGTCTCAAAAAAAAAAAAAAGAAAAAAGATCACTTTGGGAGAGGAAGTCAGAACTGCAGGGTAGAAGCAGCTGCAGAAACCATATTGTTCCTGTCAGGTCAACAGAAAGTGGGTGGAACCTCATTTCTCCCCAAAGTCAGGGGCTCCT
>CAUYRH010154610.1:0-23777 GCA_963574655.1 Perodicticus potto
GTTGGGGCCCACTAGATGTCCACCAACCTAGGATCTTGTCAACATGAACATGCTCATTCAGTAGCCTGGGCTGTGGCCTGAGATTCTGCATTTCCAGCAGCTGCTGGGCCAAGTCCCACCCGGTGAGTAGCGAGGAGAACAGGGCAGTCAGAGCTCCGCATCCTTCTTCTTACCACCCAATGCCCAGGAGTCAGAGGGCCAAGACTCCTGAAATGCCTGGCCCCTTTCAATTTTCTATAGCCAGGGAGTGTTTTAGAGAAAACTACCCTGGAAAACAATTTTATGTCTAACTCCTGCTTGAAGCTTGATCTTTCTGGACAAGCTCTCATCACTGCTGGAGAAAGCCAGTCTTGAAGGTTTGCAGCCTGGTTCAGCCCTGTGAAAAGAAAATAATCTGGAACCCAGTTCTAGGAATGAATCTCATTTTTTCAAACCCCTACCTGACCTCAAGGATTTTCCAGCTAAATGCGAAGAGGAGAAAAACACCCAGATGCCCCTCCATGGAAGCAGAGGGTCCAAAGATTTGCATTTTACCATCCAGGTTCCTAGGCCCACGATAGGCATCTTAGCTTTGGTCCTGAGCTCCAAAAAGGTCGCCATGGTTGGTGCAGAGTTGGTTGTGAATCAGCAGACACAGACTGTAGCCTTGGTAAATAGAGCTGTCATAGTCTTCAGTGGGGAGGAGCTAGGGCCCAGTTCCAGTAGTTTCCTGGTCCAAGCTACACAGGAAATTCACTCCAGGGTTGTGTAAGATTAAGGAATACCTGGCTCGGTGCCTGTAGCTCAGCAGCTAGGGCACCAGCCAGATACACCGGAGCTGGTGGGTTTGAACCCAGCCTGGGCCTGCCAAACAACAATGACAACCACAACCCAAAAATAGCCTGGTGTTGTGATGGGTGCCTACAGTCCCAGCTATGTGGGAGGCTCAGGCAAGAGAATCACTTAATCCCAAGAGTTGGAGATTGCTGTGAGCTGTGATGCCACAGCACTCTACCAAGGGCTACATAGTGAGACTCTGTCTAAAAAAGGAAGGAAGGAAGGAAGGAAGGAAGGAAGGAAGGAAGGAAGGAAGGAAGGAGGGAGGGAGGGAAGGAAGGAAGGAAGGAAGGAAGGAAGGAAGGAAGGAAGGAAGGAAGAGAAAAAGAAAAGATTAAGAAATACCGTGAATGAAGTTTAGCACAGTAATCTCCTGAAAAGTTGTCCCTCAGGTCATAGTATAATCAGAGTTTCTTGGTTCATCGTAAGTCAACAAATAGAATACAGGTGAAATTTGGAAAGCTGAACTTCTTTTATATAAGTTAGAGGAGAAAAGAAAGAAAGAGAGAGGGAGAGGTAGGAAGAATGGAAGGAAAAGGAGTAAAAGGAAGAAAGGACACATGGAAGACTGAAAAGAACAAAAACAGGAATGAAAGAATGAAAAAAGTAAGGAAGAAAGAAGGGGAAGGAAAGAAGGAAAAGAAAGGTTAAGAGGTTAGAAGGAAAAGGCAAGATCTTTTTATCCCTTGTGATTGTTTTTTTCCTCTGTGAAATGGGGTCCAGAGAGGAGAGGTGAGAAATGATGTCACATTTTGAAGGTTGCAATTTCAGGTTCAGTGTAGAGATAGCCAAAATCCTGAGCTGATTAGAGTTAGATGTGCCCTAGAGTTTAGCAGTCCAGGGAACATGACATGTGCTGTGGCATGCCACAGCATTGCTTTCCTCTTACTGGTTTTGAGTTTTCCCCATTTATGTATTCTGACTTGCTTGTGAGTTGGCCTTGGCAGAATCTTGAAGTGGATAGTAACCTCTAAGTTGCGAATTATGACATTGATCCTGGGGGCTGACTGGCATGGTATTCTGCACACATGGGTGAAAAACCTTAACACATCTTATCAATGTTAGTTAAATTATCTTCCTGAACATTAATGATACATTTATGCTTCATCATCTGGTGCCTCCTATATTTGTAGCAGTAAGTCTCACAAATCTGCATGTGGGCTGTCTTCTTGTCCCAGTACATACTGGATGACATGGCAGTACAAATACTGCTGAATTACTGAAACTTTTGTAACTATCAACCTAAATAACAAACACAGAGAGACTCTCTGAAGGAAAAAGATATTTGTTTCAGAAAAGAGCACTGCAGTGGAAATATGTATATCATAGTAGGTATGTATGTATTCTAGGAAGTAAAGAGTAAGACAAAAGTTTTTAAAAGAAAAAATGAGAATGCTTATCTAAACATGTTAATATAATTATCCCAAGCTACAAAGGTCTATAACAACAATGTGGCCAGCATGAAGTTGGAGAGGTAGTTGGTAGTCAGGTGTCCTTGTAGAAGTATTTTTGATGTAAAGATGTACTGACCTTTGTGCAAGATTGATGGAGACTACATCTTTTGTATTAACCTAGATGGAGTTGAAGAACATTGTCCTTTGTAAAGCACCTCAAGAATGGAAAAGCAGGTATCCAATGTATTCAATACTAATATGAAACTATTGATAAACAATTACACCCCACAAAAGGGAAAAATACAATTAAATTCGAGTAGAGGGGAGAGGGACCGAGGGAGGGGGATTGGTTTGCTCTCACCTAATGGTCACAATGTAAGTTGTATGGCACATCTTCTGGCTGAAGGGCTCAACTACATCTTGAACTTTACCTAAGAAATGCAAACAGTGTAACCTAATCATTGGTACCCTCATATTAATCTGAAATTTAAAAATATATTTCATGTATTATAATTTATTGTTCTTTTTATTGATGCCCAAATTATCCCCTTTAGCCACTGAGTGTCCTTCAATTGGCTTCTGAGGTCTATTCTCTTAAACTTTATAATATTTGATAACTTCCTTACTTTTCTTTCCTAGACCTAGATTTGTTCATTTGCCCAGGGACCCCTGGCTCCTTTTATCAGATGATCAGAGAATGTGGGATCTAGGAGTATTCTTTGCAAGTGGATTAGATCTGGCTTCCAGTCTTTTTCAGCGGAATGAAGGAAATACCTTTTTATTTAAAGGTGACATATTATCATGAGTTCACATTGGAATATTTCTGATTCAGAATTGGGACTACAAGGTCTAACCTTTTCTATCTTTTTTTTTTTTTGTACGAAAGGTCTTTATTGGTGGGGAAGCTGCAGAACAGCATTAAGGGGGGGGAGGGAAAGAGAGAGAGAGAAGACACACGGGGGGACAGAGGGGAGAGAAGGAGGAGAAGAGAAGTGAAGAGAGAGCTAACCTTTTCTATCTTATCTGTTCGTTCTCTTACATCAAAAATATCCCTCCCCAAAAACACAAACATACTTACTAATGGCTTTGATCCTACAATGTACATGTAATGAGTTTTAAAATAAAAATACAATATAACCTATGTACCATGTTACTGAAAACAATTTAAAATTACTAAATAGTTTAAGAGCCAGTAGGCTCACCTATTTTATTTTGATTTTAAATTTCAGGGTTCCGATTATAATATTTTGTTTTATAATTATATTCCAAAGCCAAATCTACATGGTTCCAAATTCGCATATATAAAACAAGTTATTTTCAAAGCAGTCTAGTTTCTGTCACTGTCAGAAATTCTATGTGCAAAAGAGCAAAGGACAACTATTTTTAAGTATTGAGTAAAAATACTTTAAATTCAGAATTTTATATCTAGCCATACTGCCATTTGAATATGAGGATATAATAATATTCACATACATAAAAGATTCAGAAAGTTTGTCTCTAATTACCCATGATGAAAACTCTTCTGAGAATGCACTCAAGTTTTATTAAAAAGTGGTAAATAAAGTTTAGACCAAATAAATAAAAAAAGTATGTCAATATCAACCCCAAACAAATTTCCTCCTCATTGCAAATATGATGGCAAATAGTCAAAGGAACATGGAATTATGCTAAAATATCTTTTCTTCTACTTAAAGAGAAGATATTAACAAGCTTAAGAAATTACACAAGGATAAATGAACAGAGAGGAGGATAAGTAATTGATGGGTCCAGATTTACTGTTCATCTTAGAAGGGTACAGGTGAAACCTACTAAATGTAGAATATAAATGTCTGTACACAATAACTAAGAAAATGCCATGAATGCTATGTCAACCAGTTCGATGAAAATATTTTAAGTTGTATATAAAACCAATACATTGTACCCCATGATTGCATTTATGTACACAACCATGATTTAATAAAAAAATAAAGATAAAAAGGATAAATGAACAATAGTATGGGTCCTAAGGGAAACTACCACAAGAACAAAAGTATAATGGGTAATTTTAGGGCAGCACAGAAAGTGTCTTGGGGGGGGTAAAAAGGTGATGAAAATAGATTCAGACTGACCAGCTACCCTTTTTCTATTTCCCTTGCTTCCAAAACCCGAGAGGTGGCAGATAGATTACAAATGGGTCAAACCAGCAGAAGGAATCTTATTTATACAATGGACTACAAGGAAGAATAAGATAAAATGATAATCAGTGTGAATATCATTACACTGCAAAAATAAGTTTTATAATAACAGTGATAACAATAAATATAAGTGGATTAATCTACTTAATTGAAAGATTTCCAGTTTGGATTTTTAAAATGCTAAAAAATAGAAGATATAATAGTTTTGTCTTTGTCTTATATTTTTCAAAATTGTTTTGATTTTATAATTACATAAGGCATTTACATTTTGATTTATGTTATATACTTAAGTAACATTGTATTAAAAAATAATTGTAGTCCACAATGGAATTTTTTGTGAATTGTACTTTTTTAGTCATAATTATATATGGTATATAATATATATCTGGTATATATGTTACCTGAGTTAGAAAGAATGTTCATTACTCAACTTTGCTACTTTAGCTAAAGCTTTATTTATTTTGGTGACTTTCACCTTTTAAAATAAAATAATGTTTTTAAAAGTTTCAGAGAATTTCCTTGCAAACTTTAGAGTAAAATTTAGTTAGGAGCTACATCAACTTTTCTTGTTTGTAGAGGTATAAATACTTTTTACAGATGAGCTGTCCAATTCGGTATCAATCTCCTTTCTAATGACACTATACACCCTCATGTCCATTTGTATTCAGATCCCCGAAATAGCTTTCTAGCTCATCTTTGTGAGAGAATCTAGACTCTCTAAAGCAGTTGGTTCTGAAAGTGTGGCCCCCATACTGGCCTCAGCATCCCCTATATCTTAGTCTGCTCAGAGTGCCCTAACTGAAAAACCATAGTCTGGGTGGCTAAAACAGAAATTTATTTCTCTCATTTCTGGAGTCTGAAAGTCCAAAATCAGGGTCCCAAAATTGGTCAGGATCTGGTGAGAGCTCTCTTCCAGGCTTGCAGACAGCAACCTTCTCACAGTATCCTCACAGGTTTGCGGGAGGGAGAGGAAAAGATTGGGGGAGGGGTATCTCTTCTTATAAGGGCACTAATCCCAACATGAGGATCCTACCCTCATGATCTTATCTAAACCTAATTAGTGCCTAAAAACCTCCGTCTCCAAATACCATCACACTGGGAGTTAGAGCTCCAACATGGGAATTTGGCAGGGGTGTGGGGGACATAGTTCAGTCCATGGTACCTAAAAACTCATTAGAATTGCAATTTTTTTTTTTTTTTTTGAGACAGGGTCTCACTATGTCAGCCTTGATAGAGTGCCATGGCATCACAGCTTACAGCAACCTCAAACTCTTGGGCTTAAGCGATTTTCTTGCCTCAGTCTCCCAAGTAGCTAAGACTATAGGCACCTGCCACATGCCCAATTATTTTTTTGTTGCAGTTGTATAGCTGGCCCAGGCTGGCTTCAAACCATCCACCCTCAGTGTATATGGCTGGCGCCATAACCATTGTGCTAAGGGGGCCAACCCAGAATTGCAAATTCTTAAGCTCCCTCCCAGAGCTACTGATTCAGTAACTTTGGGGGCTGGGGCCAAGCAATCTGTTTTAACTGGCTCTCCAGGTGATTCTAATTCATGGGGAAGTCTGGAAACCCCTACCACAGCCAGAATTCTTTTAACTTCTGAAAGGAACGGTGTCACAACCCTGCTTAAAAATCCATCAGTGAGTTCCCACTGCAATTACAGTGAAGCACGGACATCAGGATGGGCCCTTCAAGGCCCTGTGCTGCTCCTTCACAGCCTCTCCAATCACATCTGTGCCTCCCTCCACATGTTCATCTTGCGTCAGACTGCAGACCTCAGGACAAGGCCCCAAAGCCCTCCAAGAACACTGCAGTACCAAGTAGTAGTGCAGAAACCTGTCTTAGGCTGGGAGCAGAAGAATTAGGAACTCCCACCTGGGAGAAGTGAGATAATAACTCCATGCTTAGGTGCTACTGGCCTGTGGCTGTTGGTATATTCCATACAAATGCTGTCACCCAGGCAGCATGAACACAGGAACTGGGCAGGAGTAAGAACTGATCAGAGGGTGTCTCCACAGGAGTAGCCTGGGCTGTGGAGAAGACCAGAGGGGAGAAACAGAGGAGGCAGGACAACAGGACATTGCTATAAGACTTCATTCTGTTCCTTCATTGGGAAGGAATGATGGTCTTGAAGATCCAATTTCGCAATAGCAAAATCCATTAGAGAGGGGTCGAGAAGGGGACCCCTTCCCCTCAACATGCTTGGTAATGATCAAGGAATTTGTTTGCTGAGTATCTGAGTTCAACTAAGGCAGATTCTGCACTACAGCACTTACCATAGAGACTGCCCCTTTGAAAAAGACAGTCCCTTGCCTCCTTTACAAAAAATTCTACAGAGGACTGGCTGTCAGAGTTTTTTGTAAGCATCACTGGTCCCGTGGGACAATCATTACTTCCTACTCCTGCCCCAATCTCTCCCTGCCCGCCCTCAGATGATCTCACTTCATCACACCCAGTGGTGATGCGGATTCTGCTGTTTTGAGTTCAGAAGACAAGCTGCTTAGGCAGGTAGTTGTGGACAATGTACAGTCTGTAAGGCCACAGGCAAGCACGAATATGCAGGGGCCCGTCTTCCACCTTGGCCTCTCCCTCCTGTCTGTGTGTCTCACTCACTTCATGGCTGTCTCTGACCACCTAGTGACAGATGGGATGGGAGTACATATGACAATCACAGCCATATCCTCACTCTTTTTATGTTTTTTTCAGGTTAATGTGAGGGTGCATATGATTAGGTTACAGTGTTTGCATTTGTTAGGTGAGGTCCCTGTTGTAGTTATGTCCCCCGTCCACGCAGGGTGCGGTATCCCCTTAAGTTGTGCCCATTATGTGGAGGCACTACAATCCTGCACCCTCCTCCACTCTCCCACCTTCTCCTTCCTCCTCCTTCCAACTTGAATTAAATTGAGTTTTTCTCTTGTGTGAGTGTGTATTAGATCATCTACTATAGACTCTACTGGTTTATATTAGTATTGAGAACATTGGATACTTGTTTTTCCATTCTTGTGACACTTAACTAAAGAGAACATATCCCCATTCTTATCAAATTGGCTTTGTTTGACAATTTAGTAAGCTATTAAGCAAACAGATTACTAAATCAGCCAGTGTCCTTGATGCTGAGATAAAGTCCCTTCCCTTGAGAAGTTCATGGTAGTAGGTCCAGACTGGAGAGACAGCCAGTGCAGCTTCTACCAAAACCTAAGCACAGACAAGAGCAAAACCTGCCTCACCTTGGGCCACCCCACTAGCCACAAGCACATTTAAAGAGTCGATCCTTGCCCTCCCCACCCCCCACCACGATGGAATAAGGATCAATACGTACAGTGTGATCACGGACCAAAGCTTGTACACTTGGTGATATGGTTCATCAAAGAGCAAATTAGCTTTGCCCTCTCACTAGTTAGAAGAGAAAAGGGAAGGCTGCTCTACTGTGCAATAAACTCAGCTGACCAAACTCAGATCTAGCCCAGCTGTCTCTGTCTGTCTCTAAAGAGCTCGTCCAGAGGCGGGCGGCCTCATCAGATCCACCAGCAGGCACTCAGTTTGCCTAGATGATTAACAGGCCCAGATCTTATCACGTTAATCTTCCCTATTTCAGCTTTTGCCACTCAGATAAAGAATTGTTTTGAATAATCCTATTCTTTCTGCCTTTACCTCACGTCCAAATATAGTTTTAGCAATATTGGCACTTCCTTTAAAAAGTTTCCTATTTCAATTGCCACCTTTCCATTCCTACAGCCTCTACTTTAGTGTAAACCCATATGAAATCACCTGAGACTATTGCTCTGGCCATTTTCTTTGGCCTTATACTCCTCCTACCCTTTGCCATCAGATCATCCCCTGGAGCAGTGGTTCTCAACCTGTGGGTCGTGACCCCTTTTTAACAATGAAAATACATTGTGGCATTAGGAAGGTTGAGAACCACTGTCATAGTGTTTCCCAAGGTATGGTCTGTGAAATAGCTGTTATGTGAAAAGAAATGTGTTTGTTCAAAGTTTGGGGAAAAAAAATCCCAGACTAAACTAATTTAAACAGGCCTTCACCATGAGTCCTTCTTTCTGATGAGAAGAAGAGAATGAAGGGTGGCTGCAGGGCCTGTGATCAAGTATTTAACTGTCATAGCATGAAAGCAGCCATACACACAATATGTGAATTCATTATTGGGTTTCAGCACAATTCTGTTTATAGAACAGGTGGTGGGTCAGATTTAGACCTGAGCTGTCATTTGCCAATGTGGAGCTCCTATGTTCAACCTCTTTTATACATTTGCTCATGCCGAGGGTTAGACCTGTCAATAGACGTTTAGGTTGTTTACACTTTTTAATTTTTTTTTTTTTTTTTTTTTGGTATTTTGAAAATGCCACTGTGAAAATTTTTGACATGTCTCCTGATTAAAACCTGAGTAAATTTATTTAGGTCATGTCTTTAAAATTTTTATTCAGGTTCCCCAAATAATTTGGAAAAACTGTATATCTTCCCACACCCTTATGTTGTTATCTAATATTTTAATCAGAGCAAATGTTGCAAATTATATAATTCTTTTAATAATTGCAAAGGATGTAAGTCCAGCATATTTATAATATTGACATATGAAGATACAAACATCACTTCCAAGTTGAGGATTTTTCTTAAGCATTCAGAAGCTTCACCTTATTTCCTTTTTCTTCATCTTTTAATTTTATCTTACTGACCTCAGGGAATTTTGCCCTATGTATTATATTTTTATGCTTGAAGTTGTTTATGCTATCATGTTTTCCTGCACCAAAAATGTATATACATTGAAAATTTTATTTTTTATTTCCTATGGTCATAAAGTTCTAAGAATCAGAAAATTGTTCACCTGAATCAAGTCCTCATCAAAATTAATATTAATACTAAAGTGATTTTTTAAACAGAAATATTAATTTTTGTTGTTATTGTTGTTGCAGTTTTTGGCCGGGGCCAGGTTTGAACCTGCCACCTCTGGTATATGGGGCCAGCACCCAACTCCTTGAGCCACAGGCACCACCCCAGAAATATTAAATTTTTGATAAACCATTAAACATCTATAAAATTTCACTGGAAATGTATTTCTATGCCAGATAAATGGAGAGTATTTAAAAATTGGTTTATATAGTCATGTGTGCTATGAGAGTTAAGTCCAGTAGGCCTGGAACTAGTATGACTTATTTTCTCTCACTTATAATCTCAGGTTGAAGGTTCACTTGACATAGAAATTCAAGAGTGGCCTGGCCAAATATTATAATAGTTAGACCCCACTCTACAAAAAGTTTTTTTAAAAGTAAAAATAATAATGATAATAAATATATTCGTATGACACAGGCATGAAATGTAATGGTTAATAATGTTGTTTTTTGACATTGGTTATGAGGAGCCAAGGAACAGCTTGTACCAACTTTTTTGGTTGGTAATAATAAAATTCATGAAAATAAAATTGCACTCCCCCAGGTCTCTGCCGTGATTGCATCATTGCAGATTACGTAGCAAGAAAACACAGATGTAGCCTGGAAGGTGTAAGAAATACTGTGTGAAATTCCATTTCGGACCTTTAGTTCCAAGGGATTTTATACATACAGCAGTGGTTCCTAAAAATAGCCAAGAATGGCACAACACTTACGAAGGGAGAAAAACTGGAGCTCAGGCCAGCCTCTGCAGCCCTTTTGTTGGTGACAGCTTTGCTCTGCAGATCTTTTGGTGCAGATAGCCTTTGACTGTGATATATATTCTTATTTTAATTCTCTTTTCATATTGTATCCTGTTCTTATAATAACCTGTAGATTTGTAAGCATTGCCACTTTGGATCCTGCGAGTCTTATTTAGTATTTCAATCTCATCTAGCTGTCAGGACCCAAGACCTTTTATGAATGTAAAGGTAGCTAGTGGGTAGAGGAAAAGCTCTTTTATTTATACCAGATGAAAGAGCACACAGTACATATATATTATCTAAGACTAGTAACTAGCTGATGAGGTGGTAAAATAAATTTAGGGGGACATGGATATGGTGCTATAGAAGAAATAAAAATTAAACTCTGGTTAAAATTGGAGTGTATGATAAAAAAATGCATACAGTGAAGGCAGGTGTAGTGGCTCATGTTTGTAATCCCAGCAGAGTAGGAGGCTGAAGTGGGAAGGTTGCTTGAAGCCAAAAGTTTGAGACAAGACTAGACAACACAGAAAGACTCTATCTCTATAAAAAAAAAATTAAAATATTAGCCAGGTGTGGTGGCACACACCTGTAGGTAATTGGGATACTGACATGGAAACTCAGGACCTGGAGCTGCAGTGACTATGATTACACCATTGCATTCCAGCCTGAGAGAAAGAGTGAAACCAGTTCTCTAAGAAAAAAAATTCATATGTTGGTATAATATCTGTTATCTGACTATATAATCAGCATAGATATAATCTCTGAATAGCAATTCCTCCCTCTAGTGGGTGAAATGAAAAAAATTAACTTGCATATTTGGGGGTGTTCCCTCAGTATTAACTTGGCATGCAAAATGGAAGCCTTCAGAGTAGCCTAACAAAACTTAAATAGTAAATTTGAAAAGACTAGGCATAGGAAAGATGAATAAGATATGATAGCTCTAATTATGAAGGTATGAGATGTATGTTTATTCACAAATGCACTGTACTATGCTCAGGAGGTCAGTCAGGAAGGCCAATAGTTCATGGCAACTAACTGTTGGACAGAGAGAAAACAATAAAACAGCCTCACCTGTGCCAAATCTGGCTTGGACTCCTCAACTGATACAATAAGCTAGAGGTGACTGGTATTCTGTAATTCATCTGGCTGATTCATCTTTCTAAGGGAATATTTCCCCAGTCAGATCTAGACAAAACTGATCAATAATCTCTTGAATGAACATTGTGGGTTTCCTTTAGGTCATATACTCAGTGTAAAGAAACTTGGCCATATACTGAAGACATTTTTAAAAACAGATAAGGGAGATATGGCCTCACATCTCATGAGAAATAATTATAGGGAGAGGTAGGCAAAATAATGTCTCCCACAGATATTCAAGGCCTAATCCCTGGCACCTGTGAATATGTTGGGTTACATGGTGAAGGGGAATTAAGGCTGCAGATAGACTTGAGGCTGTCAATCTGCTGGCTTTGAGATGAGAAGATTATCTTGGATTATTCAGGAGGGCTCAATGTAATCATATGGATCCTTATAAGTGGAAAAGGGAGATAGGACAGAGTCAGAAGATGGTGCATGACTAGGACTCATGCCAACACTGTTGCCTTTGAAGATGGAGGAAGGGGGCCATGAGCTTGGGAATGCAGGTGGGTAGCCTTCAGAAACTGGGAAAGGCAAAGGCCCAGAATCTCCCCAAGAAGAGCCTTCAGGAAAGAATGCAGCCCTGCTGACACCTTGATTTTAGCTGAGAAGAACCATGTTCGACATGTGATCTATAGAATTGTAAGATAACACATTTGCAGTGTTGTTAGCTACTAAATTTGTGGTGGCTGCTTACAGCAGCAGTAGGATACTGATACACGACAAAATGATTATACTGTAATTATATCTGATGAATACTATAATCATGTTCTGAGTACTGAGTACCACTGTTTGCTTAACATGGGAGACATAGATAAAATTAATTGTAGGCCAAGTACAGTGGCTCACTACTGAAATAACAGCTCTTTGGAAGGTTGAGGCAGGAGGATTGCTTAAGGCCAGGAGTTTGAGTCCTCCCTAACAATATAGCAAGACCTGATATCCACAAGAAATGAGAAATAAGGAAATTAGCCTATAGTCTCAGCTACAGGCTAAGGAGGGAGGTTGAGGTAAGAGGATGGCTTGAGCCTAGGAGTTGGAGGTTACACATTGTGAGAGAGTCTTGCTATATTGTTAGGAGCTACGATGCCACTGTGTTCTACTGAGAGTGATAAAGTGGACTCCATTTCAAACACAAAAACATTTGGAGGCTGCCCTGATACCCCCTCTCTTCTTTCTCCAACCAAGGAAGCTACCTTTGCCAAACTGATTTATGGGGCAGGAGAGGTAGGTAGTAAAGCTCTAATCTTGAAGAAAATCCACATTCTCACACAAAGTGAGGCAGAATTGGTCAAGACCCAGGAGTCCTCTTGGTAGTGGTGTGTGCCATGACTTAGATCCCAGTGACGGCTTGTCCGCCATCACTGAGACCTGTCATGGATGCTCTCTGAGCCTCAGTTTTTTCAAGGGTAAAATCATGCTGCTGTGATGTAGCCCAATAGGGAAGGGACTGCAACCAGAGTGGCTTGGAATGCTTTTTCAGCAGACATTCTTTTCTCTTTTGAAAAAAGCTTTGAAGTATTTCTGAAGCACCCACCACCCAATGATAAGTGATTGTGAGAGATCTAACCCATGGTTTGAAGAACTGGATCTGCAATAATAGGAAGCTGTGGGAAAACTCCGCAAATATGTGGGTATCTACAGATTTGATACAAAATAAACCTATAGTGTTGGAGGAGTGAACCTAATCTAGGCCCTTTCCTGGCCTAGAACGCTCCCAGCAATTTAGGGGGTGATATGAAAACCTCATGCAGGAGGACCAAGTCCAGGTCAGAGCGGATTGTGTGTATGTTGGACTAAAACCAGCAGAGGGCAGTACACGTCTACATACCAGGCTTTCTAGATCAGCAATTAACAAAACTTCCCCCTGAGGTAGTGCATTCTGAGCAAAGGGAACAAAGTTTAACAGAACCTACTTGGTCATATAAAATAAAAAGACATTTGGAACAAAAACTAGAATTCAAGCACAGGTCCAAAAGTAGACTGAAGCAATTTTCAGGTACCACAGAATTTTCTCTTTGAATTCTCACTATTGCCTGTCCTTTCTCTTCCCAAAGTATGGATAGGGAACTGGTAGCATTGGCGTCATCTAGGAGCTTGTCAGAAATGCAGAATTTCAGACCCTCCCTTGACCCACTGATTCAAACTTTGAAGCTTCACAAAATTCCCAGGTGATTCCTATTCACATTGAAATTTGTGCAGCGATGTAGCCTCCCATTCCATATATAAATATGCCACACAGAAACCTACCCTGCTCCCTGGGCCAACCTCACCCCCCACCCATGCACCTTACAAAACCACAGGTTTCAGGCTTTGCAAAAGGAGAGCATCTAGGGTGGCCTTAGTTGGGCAGATCTTAGATATTCTCTGTAGGTGACTCAGTAACTTCATAATATCTTTTCAACCACCTGGTATAACTGTCTTTCAGTAACAGCTAAGCAAGGGATCACTGAGGCAAGACACACTCTAAGGAGATTGCTAAGCGCTTAGAAAACACAACCCTAAAAGATGCCACATTGAACTACAGGAGATTGGAAAGCCTCAGAAGAAGCCTCAGAAACCAGTTGTCTGTCACCTTCTCCTGCCATCCTGTCTCTTCCCCCTGTTTCTCTCCTAAAGTGAGTCAAAGAAAACAGAACGCCTCTCCCCAAGGCAGGACATAGAAATTAGAATTCCCTTCCCCTATAGCAAGCCATAAAGCTAGAAATATTGCTCTAAGATTTTCTCACCTTTCTGTGTAGGAGCTGGCCATAAAGAAATTCTTTGACTTGCTTTGTCTGATAGGAGGTCAAAATACCTTCATTCCAAGGATCATGCTCTATACCTTAGGAGGAAGGAATGCTACACAGAGAGGCCAAGAAGATTCCAAACAGACAGGTTTTACTGGGCCTGCCCCTCCCTCCCTGCTTCAGTCTATTAACATTATCTAAAGACATTTCTACATAGCTATTTATTCTTTATCAATCTCAGTGATAAAAGTAGAAAGTTTCGGCTTGGCACCTGTGGCTCAAGCAGCTAAGGCACCAGCCACATACACCTGAGCTGGCGGGTTTGAATCCAGCCTGGGCCTGCCAAACAATAATGATGGCTGCAACCAAAAAATGGCCGGGCATTGTGGTGGGCAACTGTAGTCCCAGCTACTTGGGAAGCGGAGGCAAGAGACTCGCCTGAGCCCAGGAATTGAAGGTTGCTGTGAGCTGTGATGCCACAGCACTCTCTCCAGGGTGACAGCTTGAGGTTCTGTCTAAAAAAAAAAAAAAAAAATACAAACTTTCCCTTAGGTCTTTGGGTTTTGGTTTTTGAAGGCACTTGGGCCACATTTAACCTTGATGAAATAGGAGAGTGACACCAACGAGATGGCTGTCTAGAGATGCTTGGTGCTTGTAGCCCCTGACACACACACACACACAAACAGAATAAGGCAATGAATAACTAGCTACTTGTGGTGATTAGAAGCCTAGGAGAACAGTATGGAGGCACCTGGCCTCTGTAACCCAATGTCACCCACCAGATGACTAAGACCCAAAGGCAAGAGGCAAGACCCCCATGCAGGAAACAGGGAAGCAGAAGAACACTATAAGCCCCCACAGCCACAACAAATGCCTACAGTCCTTACTACTGGAGAATCCACAACCCTCACGGAGAGCTTCTGAAAAGTCACACAGTTGCATTGCTGCACAAGGTGTACAGTCACCACCCACTATACACCCCAATGAGTCAAGTTGCAATATAGCATCATCTTGAAACCAGAGCCATCTCTGGAGTGTTCTTTGCTGTGAGGTCCAGGAACCACTGCACTTTAGCACCAGGGATCCATCTTCAGTCAAACAGGCCCATATGGGTAGCTAAATGCTGCAATGCCAGCTGCACAGACCTAGGGCCCAGGACTGGCTGTGACTCTGATCCTGACAATAGAAAAACCAACCCTCATTCCACACACAGCCAGCTAGAGGAATAGTTTGTCAATCTTGCTCAGACCAAACATACCCGAGAGCTGGTGAAACCACTATGCACTATCCTTGGAGTAGGATAGTTCTTGAGATACTGAGCAGCTGATATGCCCCCAGGTTGGCAGTGCAACTATATGCCTATCCCCAGGACCTGTAAACAGTCCAGTGGCACTTACCACTTCCCTAAAGACATGCTACTGATCATACACTATGGCTACAAACTTTCTCAGTCTAGGCCACTGAGACACTCAAAAAATGCCATCAGCATAGATTCCAGTTGAAGAAAACACAGAAACTATACTACTCCACTCACAAGAAAAACGAAGCCAAAGCACCACTGAATCAATACTCAAAGATCCATTTACATGAGTAAGTCTTTCCCTGTGAAAACTACTCCATAAAATCAGAAGAGGTAACTGTTCCATCAAAGGCAGAGAAATCAACATAGAGACATATCAAACATGAAAACTAAGAAAATTCATCACACTAGACTGGCATCACAGACTCGCACACACACACAAATGCACAAAGAAGTTTTACATCTGGAAGTGAAAAGGAAGATAAACACAATCATAAAAATATGTAAAATTATAAAACTCACTGGTTGAGCTCATATACCAAGGAGAAAGAAAAAGAAATCAAACCTTATCATAACATGAAACCATTTAACTGAAGACATAAAAAATGAGACAGGAAGTAAGAAACTAAGACTATACAAAATAACCAGAAAACAATCAATAAAATAACAGGAATAAGTCTGCACCTATCAATAACCCTGAATGTGGCTCGGCGCCTGTGGCTCAGCGGGCTAAGGCACCAGCCACGTACACCTGAGCTGGAGGGTTCGAATCCAGCCCAGGCCTGCCAAACAACAATGACGGCTGCAACCAAAAAATGGCTGGGCATTGTGGCGGGCGCCTGCAGTCCCAGCTACTTGGGAGGTGGAGGCAAGAGACTCGCTTGAGCCCAGTAATTGGAGGTTGCTGTGAGCTGTGATGCCACAGCACTCTATCCAGGGTGACAGCTTGAGGCTCTGTCTCAAAAATAAATAAATAAATAAATAAATAACCCTGAATGTAAGCAGATTACATTCTCCATTTTAAAGATATAGACTGGCTGACACATAAAAGAACAAGGCCCAAGTATATGCTGTCTACAACAAACTCACTTCACCTATAAAGACACACAGATGGAAAATGAAGTATTGGGGAAAGATATTCCACACAGTTAAAATCAAAATGAGCTGGAGTCACTGTTGTTATGTTAGACAAAACATACTTTCAGGGAAAGAAGTCAAAGGAAACAAAGAATAATATTATATAATAATAAAGGGGTAAATTCAGCAAGAGAATACATGTATAACAGATGTAAATATATATGCACCTAACACTGGAACACACAGATATATAAAACAAATATTGCTAGACATAAATGTGGAGATACCTCACAAAACAATAATAGAGGCTTCTTACTCTCAGCTTGACCAAATTATCTACTTGGTGTACCCAACCATTTTTTCCTGTCTCACATTGGAAGAAAGAGTTGTCTTAGGCCACACATTAGAAACACAAACACCAACGAAAACTGATGAGAAAAAAAAAGTCCATTCATAATTTTCACAGTATCTGACACCACAGATAAATAAAACAGGCCTAAAAAAAATCTGCATGCAACCAGTTGGCCACAAATTGGACTCTCCTGAGACAAAAAGTCAACAAAGAACATAAGATTTAAACTGAACTATAGATCAAATGGACCTAACAGACGTTACCTTGCATCTACAGAGTACACATTCTTTTCATCAGCACATGAAGTATTCTCCAACCAGCTGGACATCATAGCTTCCCAGGAGGCTACTAATTGGTCAGAGTAGGTCCAGCATGAGAAGGCTGAACATGGAATTTCTTATTCTCTGAAAATTGACATAGGTTAATAGAAAAATAGGAGACCATAATCAAAACAATCATGTTTTTATTGCAAAATAAAGAGTAACTCATTCTTTCTCCTTTAAAGAATAAGCAAATCATCATTGCAGCATATATTTTAATAATTATAGCATCTGTCTTTATATTCATATCTCAAAAAGCATATGAACACAGCTTGTGATAGAAATCACTCTATCTTCTTACTAATAGCATGGAAATTGTATCAGTGTAACTAAGGTAGGGTCTTGTAAATTATTATACATATTTATATGTATCACTGATAATTAAACATACTGAAAATCCTGAGAAGGTATAATGTACACATCTGGGAACCCAGGCAAATTCTGGAGAGTCTCAGTGACCTTTTTGTATGGTGGACTACCCATGTCCTGGACAAGCCATTTCCAAACAAAGACTTCTGACCCAGCTATAAAAAGGGAAAGATGGCTAGGATGGGCTGCTCTTTTCTTGTGAAGTATATGGGGTGGACAGGGATTTCTTGCAGTAGAAACAACTTGTGTTAGAGCTCAGGAATGCTGATTTGCTTATGTACCTGAAGCCTGATTCAGAAGGAGGTCCTCGATAAGGCTTGTCAAGTGATCCTCCCCTAATTCCAAGTTTTAGAAGAGAAGTACCTGTATGACATTGAAGGATGAGCTTAAGGAAAATAGTTTTAAGAAATAATGAGTGTAAGTTCACACAGCTTATGATCCAATAAAAAGATTGTTAACAATGTGGTAGGATTGCAAACTAATATAGCCTGTTTGAAGAGAAGTATGGAGACTCCTCAAAGATCTAAAAGTAGACTTTCCATTTGATCCTGCAATCCCATTACTAGGCATTTACCCAGAAGAACCAAAATCATTTTACAACAAAGACATTTTCATCAGAATTTTTATTGTAGCTCAATTCATAATTGCCAAGTCGTGGAAGCAACCTAAGTGACTATCAACCCATGAATGGATGAACAAACTGCGGTATATGTATACTATGGAATACTATTCAGCCACTAAAAAAGATGGTGATTTTACATCTTTTACATTTACCTAAATGGAGTTGAAATACATTCTTTTAGTAAAGTATCACAAGAATGGAACAAATAAATATCAATGTACTCCATACTAATATGAAACCAATGCATAAATAACAATTTCATGCTCATATGAATAATAAAACAGAAAAATAGTCTAGTATGGGTGTAGAAGGAGGTGGGAGAGGGGAGGACGACTGGCAGAAGAAGGGAGGGCATGAGGCGGGATTTCACCTGATGTGCACAATGTAAGGGTGTATAACACACTCCCTGGGTGAGGGTTCTTTTACAAATGGAACTTTATCCTGGAAGTGAGAACAATGTAACTCAAAAATTTGTACCCTCATGTTAATTTGAATAAAAACCAAATTAAAATAAATTAATTTTTTAACAAGATTGTTAGCAATCATAGGAAGAGGGCATTATTGAGTTCAGTGACCTACTTAACCATGGTGATGACAACTTTAGAAAGAGAGGCATTGAAAGCAAAATTAGCCCTGTACCTGCCAAGGTTCCAATCAGTGGACCTCTAGAAATGTTCTTGGACAGGAGCACCTGCAAAAGACTACAGAAGATCAGGCATCAGAAAATCAGCAGAGCCTGGGGACTGGAGCCAGAGGTATCAAGTAGAACTATGAGAACTCTGAGAACCCTGGAGATGCTGGGACAAAAAGCCAGTTACTTGTCATAGATGAGACCTGAATATGAGGAAACATTTACCTAACATTAAAGGACAAGTTGTCCCTAGCAAGCAGGAAGACTTTGGGACATGGATATATAAGTCAACTGTTATTGTTACAGATATAATTAGTGTAAAGTATAACCACTTCTGGATTGAAAATGAGTAAATTTAACTGATTACTTCTTTCTAGGCCTCAGTTTGATCAGCTGCAGATCAATGAGTTTCTCCAGATATTATCTAAATTTCCTTCCAACCATAATGGATTTTAAGGGAAGAGGAAAGTTTATGGAGATACCAGTAAAATTGGGTACAATGAAGAAAACAAATGACAGGAAGTATCCAAGGAGAGGTGAGCTTAATATTCTTGAGTGAACAGGATAGGATCACTTGCCAGGACTAACTTTTATTAGGGTGGTCTGCCATCCCTGTTTGATTGAGGCTGAGGAGGTTTTTGGATCATAGGACCTTTCATTTTACATAAGTGCAGATTTGGGAAATTTGGGGTGAATTGGCCACCCTACCTAACTTCAGATACCCAAACATCATTGCATGGAATAAACATAATGGCGAGAACTAGAGAGTTGATAATAAGTACACAAGAATCTCATTAATGAAGTTTGTAAGTTCTAATAAGGAAACACATTTCATAGAAAGATAAGACCGTATATTAAAGATAGAGACCCCACCAGCTGAAGCATGGTGACACACCCTTGTGATCTGAGCACTCTAGGAGGCCAGGTCAAGAAGATGGCTTGAAGTCAGGAATTCAAGACTGTCTTGAGCAAGAGCAACACCCGATCTCTACACACACACACACACACACACACACAAGCATATTTTTAGTAAATCTAATCAAAAGAAAATCCAAAAATAAGATGCAAAGGCTGCCCCAAATGGGAAGAAATCAGAAAAATATTTACAGATACATGAAAAATCAGAATGAAAAAACACGCCAAAGAAAAAAATAATTCCATAACAATGAAAACCAACAAAAATGAGAATATTGAAATGACTGACAAGGAATTTCTAATATGGGTTGTAAGGAAGCTCAATGAAATACAAGAGAAAACAAAAAGCCAAAACATAGAAACTATAAAAAAGTTCAGGAAATGAATAAAGAAATTGAATTACTAATAAAAATCAGACTGAACTTCAATAAATGAAAAATACATTCAAGGATATACAAAACACAGTGGAGAGCTGTAAGAATAGACAAGAGCAGGCAGAAGAATCTCAGGGCTAGAAAACATCTTTTAATTAAACAACTCAGTCAAAGAGAAAGAACAGAGGAACAAACAAAGTCTATGAGAAATATTAGACTATATCTAAAGGCCAAACATGAGAATCACAGGCATCCCTGAAGGTGAAAAAGTGCACAAGAGCTGGAAATCTATTTGAGGGACTAGTTGAGGGAAGTTTCCCAGGTGTTGCTAGAAATATAGACATGCAGGGACTAGAAGCACAATAGACTCCTGGGATATTCATCTCCAAGAGGCAATCACCCCGGCATATAGTCATCAGACAGGATAAAGTTAACACAAAAAGGAACTCCTACAAACAACAAGGTGAAATAATCAGGTAATGTACAAAGGAAAACCCATCAGACTAACTGCAGACTTACCAACTGAAACCTTTCATATACAAGCCAGAAGAGACGGAGGCCCCATTCTCAGTCTTCTCGAACAGAATAAGGGCCAGCCTAGAATTTTGTATGCTGAAAAATGAAGTTTCTTAGATGAGGGAGAAATAGACTTTCTCATATAAGCTAACATCCAGGGAATTTGTCACGACCAGACCTGCCATTTGTTTTCTATTTGTCCTTTCTGTTATTTGTTCTCTTTTTCTACATATTTTAGATTAACTGAGTGTCTTTTATGGTTTCATTCTATCTGCTTCATTGTTTTGTTTTATGTTGGTTGTTTTAGGACACATAGTATCATTGTTAACCAGTCTCTCTTCAAGGAATATATTTATTACTTTACATTTATAATAGTATACTTTTATGTGTCTACTCTTGTCTTTTGTGCAGTTTATGTCATAAGGTTTATTTTAATACTTTATTATTATTATTTATGTATAAACTGTTATCTTTTAAGGTAACTAAATAATAAGTTAAAAATATTAAATATTAAAAAAAATCTTAAATATTTATATACATAGTTATCATTTTTGGTATACTGTATTCCTTTGTGTTGATTTTTATTATTAACTGGCATTATTTACTTTCTGCCTGAAACATATTCCTTAACATTTCTTTTATTGCCAAGTCTACTGGTTATTAGTTTTCTTCCGTTTTTGTGTCTTAAAAAAATCTTTATTTTGCCTTCAGTTTTAAAAGCTTTTTCTCTCCAAGTAGGAAACTAGGTTGAGAGCTTCTTTTCTTTCAGTGCTTTAAAATGTTTTCCATGGTCTTCTTGCTTGCATTGTTTCCAATGAGAAATATGTTGTCATCTTTATCTTTGCTTCCTTCCTATGTGTGTAAGGTCTCTTCTTCTGCATCTGTATGTTTTAAAAAATTTTTATCACTAAGATGTATCTTGATGTCCTTGTCTTCATGCTTCTTGCAGTTGGGATTCATTGAGCTCCTTGATTCTATTGGCAATTTTTATCACATTTGGAAAATATTTGCCCATCATTTCTTCGAACATTTTTCTGCCCCTATCCTATGTTCAAAGAGCTTACTGATACTCTATTCTGTTTAGAAACTTTTTGTCTGTTTTATTTTGGATAGACTTTTTGCTACATCTTCAAGTTCAATAATCTTTTCTTCTTCAGTTTTTAATCATTTTTATTCCTTTTTTTTTTTTTTTAAAGATAGAGTTTCACTAGTTCACCCTTGGTAGAATGCCGTGGTATCACAGCTTGCAGCAACCTCAAACTCTTATGCTTAAGTGATTCTATTGCTTTAGCCTCCCAAGTAGCTGGGACTATAGGCATCTGCCACAATGGCGATTTTTTATTGTTTTTGTCATTGTTGTGTAGCAGGCCCAGGCCAGGTTTGAACCCACCAGCCTCAGTGCATGTGGCTGTGCCCTAAATATTGAACTATGGGCACTGAGCCAATCTACTTTTATTCTCATCCAGTTTATTTTTTATTTTTAAGAGACAAGGTCTTCCTCTTTCACCCAGGCTGGAATACAGTGGCATGATTGGAGGTCTCTGTAACCTCAAACGTATGGGCTTAAGACATCTTTCTGCCTCAGCCTTCTGAATAGCAAGAACTATAGGCACTCACTACCATACCCAGCTAATTTTTTAAAATTACATATTTTAATAGAAATTTTTGATGCCCTAAATGAGTTGAAGAGCCCTATACCATGCTTTTTACTGAATTCTTCTTCCATATCAAAATTTTGCCATTCTTGTTTCAATATTCATGTATTTATGAAGATGGTTTACCCAATGTCAAATAAAACCATTCAAGTTAACTATATGAGACTGCACTAATAGAAGGCTGAAATATTTTCTGTACTTTCTTATTTGAAATATTGCCAATTATTTTTGTTTTCCAGAGTCAAGAAAACATTTTTCTTCATTTGATCTATTTATAGCTCATAACAAATCGATTAAAGTACACTTAAGTGAGCAAAATCTCTCTCTGCCCAATTTCTGAAGAATTTGGAAACTATTTGTGAGTATTCCTAATTTATGGCAATATAGTTATTTGTATAAGTTCAGAAAGAATCTACTCCCTTTTACAACTGGACACAATTGAATACACTTGTTATTTTACCAAGATTTTGACAGGAATGGAATATTCAGATATGCCTGGACTGTTTTAAGAAATTAAAATTTCCTTTACACAGTTAGTAAAAAGCTTCTTAGAAAGACTGGTCTAGTACCTTGTCCTCTATATATTTTCTACACAGTTGTAAGTAAAGAATGTCACTTTCTTACCTGGATTTTGAGGGAAACATAAATCAAAACCACATCAAGATATCATCTAAGTCCAGTGAGAATGGTGCATATCAAAAAGTCCCAAAACAACAGATGTGGAGAGAAAGGAACACTCTTACACTGTTGGAAGGACTGCAAACAAGAATAACCACCATGGAAAGTACTAAGGAGATAACTCAAAGAACTAAAAGTGGATCTAGCATTTCATCTAGCAATCCCCCTAGTAGGTATATACCAAATGGTAAAAAGAGTCATTTTATCATAAAGATACTTGCACTTTAATGTTTATAGCAACACAATTCACGACAAAGATGGATGTGGAAACAACCACATTCTCCAATGTGAAGATGTGGAAACTTCACATTCTCCAAAGTTAAGTATCACAAGAATGGATGAACAAACACCACACGTACTCCATATTAAATTGGAACTAGTTGATCAACACTTATATACACATGTGGTAGCAAAACTCAATGGAATTCAATAGGTGGGAGAGGAAAGGGGGGATGGGTAAATTCACACCTAATGGGTACCTCACACACTTCCTGAGTAAAGGGCACACTTACAACTTTGACTTAAAAGATACAAAAAAAAAACTATGAAACTAATTGAAACTAATTGAAACATGTGAATTCCCATAATACTGTGAAAATTTAAAACAAAAAATTGTTACTTTCTGACAGGACCAGGAACCTCAAGTTGTTTGGGGACCTCAGGAAAAAAGAAATTTACCCAATTCATACAGGTGTATTTAGGTACAGATAAATCCTTGGATTGGCTTAAAAGGCTTTTCAAAGTCTAACCTGAAATACTTTATGAAAAAGTTTCAGCAGAGCCAATTAAGAAAGGGCCAATAATTCATGGCCAATAATTATTCTAGTTGCACTTTATGCAATTAATCAGGCCAACTATAATAAGACTAAAATTATTTTGAAAATAAATTAGTGTTTGGGGAGGGACATACTAACTAAAACAGGAACTTTTCACTCCTGGAGATCTAGTCATGATCAAAACTCCTCCCTCTAATTCACCCTCCCTGACCCCAACTTGGGAAGGCCCCTTTCCTGTTATCTTGTCTTCTTCTACTGTTAAAGTTATAGGAGTCGATTCCTGCATACATCATTCAC